>KN471400.1:102666-157997 GCA_000787095.1 Periophthalmodon schlosseri | reverse complement strand
TCTCCACCATCTCTCCTCTCTTCCCTTCTCTCCCCCCTCTCTTTTAACCCCTCTCTCCCTCTCTCTCCCCATTCTCTCTCCCTCTCCCCATCTCTCTCACCTCTCTCTTCTCTCCCCCCTTCCCCCCTCTCTCTCTCTCAACCCCTCTCTCCTTTTACCCTCCCCATCTCTCTCTCTCCTCCCTCTCTCCCTCCCCCTGTCCCATGTCGCTCGTCCCGTACTCTGAGATTCGATTGGACGTATAGCCGATCCGTCAGCCCGGTATCGAACACTGATTGGATTTGCCGGCGCTGCTGACCGCTGGGTTTGAGCCCGGGTCTCAGTGAATCAGACGTGACCTGTGATTGGTGCAGACAGAGCACAGATGACTGATGGGAAATATGTCAAAGAGGGAGCGAGCTGGACTGGCAGGTTTTATACAAGACATGAACATAATGAAATCAAACGGGTTAGACACAAGTGTAGCTGGATAACTGAATTTAAGCACCGGAATCAGGAGCAGTAGCAGTAGTAGCTGTAGTAGTGGCAGTAGTAGTAGTAGTAGTAGTAGTAATAGAAGTGGAAGCATTAGTAGTAGTAGTAGTAAGGCAAGGCAAGTTTATTTGTATAGCACAATTCGTACACAAAGTAATTCAAAGTGCTTTAGAGAATAAGAAAGCATTAGCAGTAGTAGTAGTCGCAGTAGTAGCTGTGGTTGTAATAGTAGCAGAGGCAGTAGTAAGACTAATTGTAGTAGTAGTAGTACTAGAAGTAGTAGTAGTCGTAGTAGTAGTAGTGGTAGTAGTAGCAGCAGCCACAGTAGTAGTAGCAGCAGCAGTATTAGTAGTAGTAGTAGTAGTAGTCTTAGTAGTAGTAGTAGTAGTGGTAGTAGTAGTAGTAGTAGTAGTCTTAGTAGTAGTTGTAGTAGTTGTAGTAGTAGTAGGAGTAGCAGAGGCAGTTTTATATTTTGATTTGAAAATATTACAGTGTAGCTCCCTCTTAACAATGAGAGATTACGTCTCAAGGGGCTGTGTGTATAAAAAAAGGATGTTTTTTTTTAAACTACAATAAAAAACAAGTGGGGCATAAACAACTGGAAGCTGAATACTTGGATTTAGAGCTGATGAAATGCAATACACTAACAAAAGTAGTATTATAGTAATAGTAGTTTCAATAACAATAGTAAGCAGGAAAGAAGTAATAGTAATATGGTGAAACAAAAAAGAAAAAAATCAATCATCAGTCATAACCAATAATCAATTAAAGCCGCAAGTGGCATTAAAGGCCCTTGGCACAACATGCCTCTGCAAGAAACTGTATGTCACGCTTCTCACAACTAACTTTTGCAGCAAAACTTTGAGAACGGTGTCGAGTGTGAGTTTCAAACATATCAATATAATTTTCAGTGCAAATCATCACACATATTTGAATTTTCACAAAAGTTAAATATAGCTTTATGTGAAGGTATTAGGTTTGACAAAATTATTGAAAATCAGGTACTAATCAATATTAAACTAGTATCAAAACTAGATACTCATTTGAGCAGGTATCGATACAAAAAAGCCACATTCACAGGACAGAAATGAACCTTTCCTGGATAGGATCTTGAGCTGTATCAGAAGTATAAGACACATAGACTAGTATACGCCCATGGACCACTATGGAACCTACTGGACGACTGAGGGATTACACAGGTATAAGGCCACATGGTGATATGAAAGAAAGTACTACCATTTAATGTTGAAAATGACATTGTCTTTATTATTACTATGGTATCGGAATTGGTATCGAGTATTGAGTCTACTCCTTAGTATCGAAATCAAGTTTGAAATTTTAGTATCGTGACAACACTAGAAGGTATAGCAGATATATTATTAGTGTGATCTCATTACATTTGCTATAGGCATAATTACCTACATTTAAATTCTACTTTCATTCCACGTCTCTCTATTTGCCCTAAAATCTCTTACTCCCGGTTTGTATAAATAGTGTGTGAAAAATGTTTTTGTGTTGCGGAGCTGAGCTGAGACTGCAGTGAGATGAGAGATGACAGAGGACACAGACACTTATGAAGCTAAACAACCTCCAGACCACAAGCTGAACAATATCACCCAAATCTGCCCCACTGTAACTCACTTTGAGGAGGAGCCCTGTGCATGCCAACAAGGCTGCGGTCAAACCAGTGGGTACCACGCACATGTATGTGCCTAGTATGTTAGGACAGGGTCATAAGAAAATACAGAAAGGTAAGTGGCTATACCTGCTGGCCAAAGCTCAAGCTCGTGTGATCTCAGAAGTTAAGCGGGTTTGGGCCTGGTTAGAACTTGGATGGGAGACTGCTGGGAATGCCAGGCGGGGCAGCAGTGGCTCTAGTGGAAACTGTTCAATTCAAGTTTATTTCTATAGCACATTTAAAACAACTTCAGCTGACCAAAGTACTTCATATAAAAGTCAACAAAAAACAAATATACAGATAACATGATACACAGGAAAAGAACAATAAAACATCAAACTATCCTGTCTAACTAGTATTAAATACCAGGGAGAAGAGGTGGGTTTTCAGTGTAGTCTTAAACTGTGTTAAAGACTGAGAGGATCTGACAGACAGAGGGCGCTGTTCCATAGTCTGGGCGCTGCCACAGAAAAGGCTCTGTCACCTCTGGTCTTGAGCCTGGCTTTGGGTACAGCAGCAGGAGCAGGTCAGCTGACCTCATGGCTCTGGGTGCAGTATAGGGCTGCTCCCTCAAATAAAGAGGACCCATAGAGTGCAGTATTCATGAAGTTTTTCCCTTTTCCTCTTTAAATGATAAGCACTTGGTTTAAATGAATACAGGTTCTTCTAAAAATGTATATTTTGTAGATTGCCACATATTAGTATTATCTCTGTGGTTTGTTCCCAGTGGACACTTTAAAGACACTATGTAACTTTTCTGGTAGTGGTCAGCCACCTTCTTGTCTCCACGGTGATGGCACTGCTTTGCCTGCAATGTCCCACAGTACAGAATAAAACATGTAAATTTTGCATTTAACTAGTATTGTTCAAAATACCTTGATAAACATGCATTGTTACTGTGAGTGGGGTCGCCTCTCCACAGATCTGACCTGTAACTCTGACCTGATGCTTTCACCTGCTTGTGTTCATGGAGATAGATAGTTTTAATGCAGTACTGTTGAACATTCCAGACAAAGTAATAGCCTAAGATCTCCATGGAGACGAGCACCGCTGGACCCTCAAACAGAAAAGTTACATATGGGGTCAGTGGGTCACAGTTTTATATAGGACTTTTTCACCTTCAAAGTGCTTTATATCAAGGAACTACTCACCCATTCACTCACCAGTGTACGCAGACACTGGGGGTGAGGTGGGTTAAGTGTCTTGGCCAAGGACACAATGACAGTATTCATCTGTGGGAGCTGGAATCGCACCGCCAACCTGTGGGTCAGTGGATCTGACCGCTCAACCAATGATGTTTTGGTTTTTTTTACGTCAAGAGTGGGATTCAAACCGCCAACCTATAACCTATATAGCAAAAATATATAGTGAACAAAACATAAAACTTTTGTGTGCACATCGACTCGGCAGCGTCTTTAGATGAAGTGTAGTATTTGACAGTTGTTTTGGAGCCGTGGATGCTGAGTGTCTGGGTGTTGTTGTTGATAATGAGACCGATATGACACACGGCAAACACAGAAGAGACAGTGAAATGTTTAGCATCTTATATTTATCTACTTATGTGACCACAGCACTGACACCAGCAGCCTGAATGTACAGAGCAACAGACAGAAGGAGAGGGAGGGAAAGCATTCAACCATCAACCCAACGTTCCATCCCAACTTCGTACAGGACTGATGGTTGATCTGTAAGGTTGTAAAGCCCAGTACATTATAAGGCTTTATT
Organism: Periophthalmodon schlosseri; assembly: GCA_000787095.1. Taxonomy (NCBI): domain Eukaryota; kingdom Metazoa; phylum Chordata; class Actinopteri; order Gobiiformes; family Gobiidae; genus Periophthalmodon; species Periophthalmodon schlosseri. The sequence continues at coordinate 154,120 of KN471400.1, read as the reverse complement.
ACAAGGCTTTGGATGTGCCCCTCTGACCACCACCAACACACACACACACACACACTCACACACACACACACACACCACATTCATTGTATTATCTGTTTATTTGTTTTTTGTTGACTTTTATGTGAAGCACTTTGGGCAGCTGAAGTTGTTTTAAATGTTCTATAGAAATAAACTTGGATTGAATGGCACTTCTAGATTCTGAAGATCTTTAATGAAGCAGCTCTGCAAATGTTGTCAAATTGGAACCTGTAAAAAAAAATTGTAGAAAAATTCTACACTTGTGAGGTGAAGTATCTGTTTTTGAAAGAGTTTAGTTTTAAATTTATACGAAATAATGACTGAGATTAAAATGTGATAAAAAATGTGAAAAGAAAACACTGAAACACTCCGTTACACTCCGCTCTTATCGATTATAAGTCAAAGTTTGTTGTTTGAAGATAAGTTTTATGAGGAGTCATAAAATGAGCAAACCGTTCCAGTGGACTTTGAGAATTTGAGTTCAAATACAAGATTTAAGCAAAATACAACTATTTTATTAGTGAAAATATTGTTAAAACTTAAAATTATAAAAAAAAAATCACTTAAAATGTTTGCTTTATATTTTTTTAATATTGTGCATTTCTTCACAAAAACATATATATATATTAAAAAAAATTAATAAAATGAATGAATTAATTAATAAATTTAATAAAATAAAAAGGTACAGTGCTTTGCTCACTGGCACAAAGTCATATGAACTTGAACCTCCAAACCTACTCATTTTATTAAGGGACAGAAAAGTACCTTTTCTGGTATAGGTAGTAGCACCTGCTTGTTTCTATGGCGACGTTATTACTTTGTCAGAAATGTTTCACAGTATGGCATTATATGTATATATCTCCATGGAGACAAGCATGATTACGCCACCAGGGCAAGTTACTGGTCAAATCTGTGGAGAGGCGCCACTTTGCACAATAAAAACATCTGTGGTTTAAAAAACATAGATGGTTTAAATGGTTTATTTTAATGCCATAGTGTGAAACATTCCAGGCCAAGCAATAACTCCTTCTTCATCTCCCATTAGAAAAGTTACATAGTGCAGCTTTAAATAATCTTATAGATAGACAATATATGTGCCCAATTTTTTTTTTTTTTTTTTGACCAAGCCTAAAAAGTTTTGAACACAACTTTGGCAGCTATGCATTCAAAAAAATATATTCTTTGACCATTTTCTTTTCAAATTTAAAATCTTGATTCAAAATTCTAGACATTGTGACATTGTTGGACCTTGATCGTAAAAGGGGGTATATCTGAGTCTCATAAAGATTAGAAGTCCACGGCACGGCTAAAGTCCAGAGCAGAATCCACCCGTTAACAAGACCAGACTGAACCAGCGCCGCTCACTTTTACACAGCGCACCTGAACGCAACACCGCACGCTCCAGCTCAAAAGGTAAGGTATGGAGTTTTTATTGGTGAACTTCAAGTTTTTTCATTCAAATTTTTCGCTTTGTATATAGAAATTTGCTGTTAATATCTCAAAGTGATATAGGCGCTTTGCAATATTGAAAACGATACTTGAAACTAAAATATATTACAAATAAACAAAAAATATAAGACATAATATGTCTTATATTTTGCTTTTTTATTAAAGTATTGTCAATAAAAGTGGGGGAAAAATTAAAATCTATATTTGTCAAAATGTGTCAAAATTATTTTAGTAGTATTAGACTCAGTTCTTACAGACCTGGTAAGAGTCAGGTTTGTGGAGATGCAAGCCCACTCACAGTAAGTTTTTCAGTACAATAAAAACAACCAGTGTTTTTATTTTAGTCTATTTTTTGTTTAAAAAGTTGCACACTGTGGTTTTAAATCCAAAATATTATCAATTATTTGTTCATGAAATGTCCGTATTTAAAACGCTTTAGTATAGTTTTTAAAATAGCAAACAAATTTTCTAAACATTTTGGAATTTTTTCTCAAATTTTTCAGAACAAATTTTCAGACAATTATAACTTTCTGTGTCATTTTTGTGAGTAAACTTGCACTGAAACATTGTATTCAGATCGTGTCTCTAAAGTGCTATCTTTGCTAGCAGACTCTCTTATCCCGACTCCATATTGATTTGAGATGGTTCATTTGCCTAATAGGACTAATTGGGACGTCCCGTTAACACCAGGCCCTGAGTCGTATGTTACTACAGAGAAGCTAATGCTAAAACATGAGAGCAATCCAATACAGAGGCGCTACCAGGCAGACGACGGCTAATGCTACGCTACGCTAACACTGCAATTAACTGTAAGAGTCTGGAGCAACCTGATCTGAGAGAGAGAGAGACAGAGAGAGGAGAGGAAAGAAGAAAGGAAGAGGAGATAGAAAAGAGGGAGAGACATGGAAAAGAAGGAGAAGGGGGTATGAGTGAGGAGAGAAAGAGAGAGAAGGGAAGAGAGAAAGTAGGAAAGGGGTGAGATAAATAGATAGATAGTGAGAGGAGGAGGAGGGACAGGAGAGAAAGATAGAGAGAGTAGAAAGAAGAGAGAGGGAAGAGGATAAATGGAAAAGGAAGAAGGATGAGGGAAGAGGAGGAGACAAAGGATATAAAGAGAGAGGGGTTGGGAGACAGAGAAAGAGGGGACAGAGCGAGAGAGAAGAAGGGAGGAAAGAAGAAAAGAAGAGGGGGATAGAGGGGGCTAGAAAAGAGGGAGAGAAGGAGAGGAGGAAAAAGAGAAATGGAAAAGAAGGAGAAGGGGGTATGAGTGAGGAGAGAGAGGGGGAGAGAGGAGAAATAGAGAAAGTAGGAGAGGGGCAAGATTGATAGATAGATAAATAGAGAGGGGGGAGAGAAAGAGAAAGAGTAGAAAGAAGAGAGAGGGAAGAGGATAGAGGGAAAAGAAAGGGATGAGGGGAGAGAGGGAGACAAAAGAGGAGGGAGTGGAAAGAGAGAGAGAAAAAGGGTGGAGAGTGGAATAAAAGAGAGGATATAATAAGGATATAAAAAGAGAGGGGTTAGGAGAAAGAGGAGAGAGAGAGAGAGAGAGAGAGAGAGAGAGAGAAAACAAAAAGGGTAGAGGGAGGGGGTTACAGGGAATGAGAGAGGAAGGGAGAGAGAGAAGAGAGAAAAAGACAGGAGAGATACGTAGCAAAGGAGGGGGAGCTATTAAGCTAGTAGTTATCAAAGATGAAGAAATCCTTCCAAATAGACAAGAAAAAAATTCAAACTTCAAACTTAAAATGCAAAATTCTTGACATACTTGTTGACCTTGCATAACGTGTTAGCAACAATCCTGAAAGCTAACATTAGCCTCCACCCTCCTCTTTTATAGATCTCCAATCTCTTCTCCTCCTTCTTCTGTCTACCTCTTTTCACTTCATCCCAAATCTGTCCGTCTGTGTCCAGGTGGGCCGCATCCAATTAGCGCGTCTCTCATTACTAAAACATGGAGAAGCTCGTTAATAATTGAGGCTAGGGCTGCGTCCAGTTTCTTTCACTTCAAACCACAAACTTCACCTCCAATTAGACACACCTGATCCATCCTAGATCCTTCTCTGTCTCCTAATTCCTTCTGGGTATTTTAGCGATTTTACTATTGGCCAGTCAACGTCTATATGGATTTAAGTAGTGATTTTATATACCAACTTCGTAGTATTTTGGTTATTGTCCAGTCAACATCTTATATTAGTATAGTTATTGCTCATTCAAAAATGCAAGTTAAGCACTATGTAACTGAGCAAAGGTGCCTCTCCACAAATCTGACCTGTAACTTGGCCGGGGGCCGTCACCTGCTTGTGTCTGTGGAGAAAGATACATTATAGCATAAGGGATTCTAGGAAAGCAATAGCATCAGTGGAAGATCCTCTGCTAGAAGTTACATAGTGCACCTTTAATTTCCAATTTTGAGCTAAATATCAAGTATTTTTATTACATTTATTTTTATTTATTTATCTATTTTTATTTTATTTTTATTTGTATTATTTCTTGCTTTGACAATTTCCTCCATTTTGTTGCAGGTGTGCTCATGGTCATCTTCAAACTGGAACACTGCAGATTCAATTCAGTCTCAGACCAGTGCATTCTACCTTTGAACACTTGAGCAAGACACTTTTGCTGTTGTAGAGGCCCATGGCGCAGATTGCCAGCCACGGCTCCGCCCCAGGGCAGCTGTGGCTACATAAAGATCAAAATGTGACGCGTCTCAGTCAGTAACAAGGATTCATCCTGTTTGAGCTTCAGTAAACAGGAAGTCACTGTTACTGCTCGAGACCGCCAAAATAAAACTGCAATTTTACACCAGCTGTTTTATGATGTGTGTCTCATGTGAATGTATATGATTTATTAAAGATAAGTTATACAAAATGATCAAAGTTTTGGGTTTTCTGAACAGTGAGTGTCACATTTCTGCCCTAATTATAGTCTTAAGTTACAGCAAAGTATTCAGAGGGTAGTACAATGCAATACAATGATTTGAACATTTATGTTTTTTGCACTGCTCTTTCAGATGTGATTTAGTTTGTCTCATTTTTGTGTCTCTCCTTTGAAAACACCAGATTTTGTGCGTTATTTGACATTTTGTCCTTCAAATTATATTAACTTAAAATTATAAATCAGATGTTACGTTCTGACAGTTAGTCTTACCACAACTTTGTACTTGAGTAATATTATTCTGAAGTAACGTGCGTACAATTTGTGACTTCTCGACTCACCTCTAAAGAAAACCCCCAAAAATGTGTGTATTAAAGTAGACCTATTCAGAAAAATCTACTTTTCAGAACTTTTATCCATGTCATAGTTGTTTCCTTCTCATTTACGCTCTTTGTTTATGATATGTTTTTGGAGCTCTGTACTTACTTCGTTCTCCAATTTTAGTTTCTTAATCGGTGATATTTTGGAGACAACTGAAAAAAAATCTGCTACTCACTAGTGTGACTTGCCGCTGTCCATAGGAGGTGCCGACAGCTACACGGCTCTTTGCTGTGATGACATTTTAGATGAATATTGCGATTTAATATGTACAAATTATAACACAATGATCCACGGGTGTCATAGATTATAACTATAGAGCAGGTATTTAAAAGTAGAGCCAATAGTACAAATGAATATAGGCCTGTAAGACTACTCCTAAATGTACATACGTATGGATCAAATCTGGTGAATTTCTGTAGTCGTATCTTATTTAAAATGAGTTTGAACCATACTGCAGTCCTTTCCTGCTCACTGCTGTGCCTTATTTACCACTCCCTCTGCTCTGTCAGCCATGTTTGTTTTGTTTACGCTCCGTTCTCCTCTGTCACACTCACACGTCCAACCATCGCTAACACCGGGCCTCGCGGGGCTAACGCTAACTAGCCGTGCCCATTCTAACTGCCCTTTTTAAGAAGCTAACGCGCTGCTTTTTTACCCACAATTCCACTGGGCCGGGCAGAGAAGTAGACAGGTAAATAAACACTACGGCTTGTGTCAGATGCACTGGAGTGAGACTAAGGGTGCCCGGGGGGGTCATTCTGGGTGTTTTTTGGCGTTGATTTCCAAGTGGACAGTTAAAAGTGGAGGCAATTAAGAGGCGCAAATGTGTCTGTTATCAAATATATCATGAGTTAAAATGGCTGCCAACGAGTTTGGAGATCAAAATAATTAGATTAGAAGATGGTAACAGCATTGTAAATAAAGAAGTGTTTTGCTCGATGGCACAATAACAGCATAATATGAATAGAGCTGGAGTCAATCTTCCAAAGTGCAGGTTTCCAGGAATTGCACCTCTATGAAACCTTTCATTGCATCCTGGATTAAACCAAGACTAAACCGGGACTGAACCAGGACTGAACCAGGACTGAACCAGGACTAACACAGGACTGAATCAGGACTAAACCAGGAATAAACCAAGACTGAACCAGGACTAAACCAGGACTGAACCAGGACTAAACACCACTAAACCAGGACTAAACCAGGAATAAACCAGGACTAAACACCACCAAACCAGGACTAAACCAGGACTAATACAGGACTGAACCAGGACTAAATCAGGACTATATTAAAGGACTAAACCAGAACTTGAACAGGACTAAATTAAGATTTAACTATGTCTAAACCAGGAAGGAATCAGGACTAAACCAGAACTCCACTACCAGGACTATAACAGAGAATTAAACCAGGACTAAACCAGGACTAAACTATACCATGTCTAAACCAGGACTAAACCAGGACTACACCAGGACTAAACCAGGACTAAACTATACCATGTCTAAACCAGGACTAAACCAGGACTACACCAGGACTAACACGGGACTAAACCAGGACTAAACTCAGACTTAACCATGTCTAAAGACCAGGACTCCATCACCAGGACTATAACAGAGTACTCAAACAAGCCTAAACCAGGACTACACTAGGACTAAACTAAGACCACCGCTGGGGCTATAACACAGGACTAAACCGGGGCTAAACTAAGACTTAACCATGTCTAAATCAAGACTGAACCAGGGCTAAACCCGAGTTAACACAGGACTGAACCAGGACTAAACCTGAGTTAACACAGGACTAATCAGGACTAAACCAGGACTAAACCAGGATTAAACTGCACTTAATTCCAACAGTATATTTTGACTGACAGATAAAAATGCTTCTAAATATATTCTGAACCTGTTGTATTTTCTGTAAGCCTCTTTAATTGTTTAAACGTATAGCAATCCCATTCAAATGCTTTCTCCGCCATGGCTTTTTACAGTAACTCATAATTACATAAGTACATCTCGCAGACTCCTCCTTGCCCTTTTTGTCCTCCAGTTGGACCATGTTTTGATTTCTTTGACAGTCCAGCAGCTAGCGTCTCTGCTAAGTGTATTGAAAATGGGAAAAATACACTTTTTTCCTGTAAATGGAGCCCGAGGCAGAAGGCATAGGAAGAAGCAGTACTAATAACTGTAGATTGGAGGACACTTAATGCAGTTGTAATGCACTGAGGAGTTGGACATAAGTCTAACACGTGATAATCGAGTTATATTTATGTACACAGAAATGCACGGGATCAGGTTACAGCTACGAGACGCTAACTGGAAATATTTACATTCAAAAGCATTTGGAGGGAAACTGATGAGCAAACTAAGTGGCATTACGAGCATTTTACATTTTACAGAGTGGCAAAAGATGGAGAGCGTTTGTTTTTTTTTGTGTTGCTAAATTGTCACAAATATTGCAAAATGTACTGGCTACAGCAGTAGTAATTTACATTTAAAGTTGAATCATTTTATTGGTGTTGGGATAAAAGATAAAAGAGTCTGAGACAGTTGGATTTGCAGTGGTCATGGTCCAGTCCTGGTCTAGTCCTGGTCAATCCTGGTTCAGTGCTGGTTCAGTCCTGGTTCAGTCCTGGTTCAGTCCTGGTTCAGTCCTGGTTCAGTCCTGATTCAGTCCTGGTCTAGTTCTGGTTCAGTCCTGATTCAGTCCTGGTTCAGTACCCAGCCATATTTGTTTTGATACGGACGGACCAAGTGTGTTCCTGATTGGCCAATCCACCTGTCAGTCACGCCCATCTGAACACTGTGAGATTCACCAGTGACCAGACCCATATCTTCATAAAGTATTGAAGAAGTGTGAATTCTGGATCCCGAGCAAGTTCAGTCCTGGTCTAGTCCTGGTCTAGTCCTGGTCTATTCCTGGTTCAGTCCTGGTCTAGTCCTGCTGACGTGGCCTCCTCTTGTCCCCTCCTCCTCTTTGTGCTCTATAGATCTGGAGCTGGGACATGAGATCCAGGAAGTATCAGGTCTGTTCCAGTGTAGACACATCAGTCCAGTTTAAATACAGCAAAGAGAGGGTCCAGTTTCAATACACTCAGCAATGCTCTGTATGATACAGGCTTTTAATTAGTCCTGGTTTAGACCTGGTTCAGTCCTGGTTTAGACCTGGTTTAGTCCTGCTTTAGTCCTCCTTTAGACCTGGTCTAGTCCAGTTTAAATACAGTAAAGACAGGATCCTATTTCAATACAGTCAGTAATGCTCTGTATGATATAGGCTAAGTCTAATCAGTCCTGGTTCAGTCTTGGTTCAGTCTTGGTTCAGTCTTGGTTCAGTCCTGGCTAAGGGAAATTTGACTGCTAAGATGCACTTAATCTCTTACATATTCACACACATGTTCATTAGCATGTGTGAAATGCCTTGCCCAACAGCACAACAACAGTGTAGATGGACTTGTAGGTTGCGTGATCTGTTTGTCTGGCAAATCCACACTGATCTCTCTCTGTATTTTTATACAGACTGATATCAGTCTGGTCTCCAGGTCCTCCACTGCGTCTCAAGCCCGGTCAAATGTGATCGTCCAATCAGATCAGTTTATTTCAATGACACATGTGAAATGAAGGAGCTCATTGGTCACTTATGATTTACAAATAAAATCTAATTTATCTCTCCTCAGATTAACACAGTTTAGTGCTTCTCTTATGGATTCTGCAGAAATCTGCCACGTTTTTCACAGTCATCCAGTTTTTTTACTTTATTATTTCCGAGGCAAATGTAATTGTGCACATTATAGTCCAGAATTATTGTCCAAAATACCTCCCATATTGGCAAAAAGACAATCTGTGCATACGTATATATTTATATACATTTACATATTTATATATGGTGGTGTATGTATTTTTGCTTTGGTTTGTGGTTCTTGTGTTTTATGGTGTGGTTTTACAGTGAGCTCTGTGAGCGATGATGTGGCCACAGCTCCTCACCACAGACACACACACAGAGAAAGAGAGGGAGAGGAGGAGGGAGAGAGCGGGAGGGAGAGGAGGCAAGAGGGATGAGTGTGTATGAGAGATGGAGAGACAGAGAAAAAGGAGAGAGAAAAAGGGAGGGAGAGGGAGAGGGAGAGAGAGGGAGAGGGACAGAGAGAGAAAGAGAGAGGGGGAGAGAGAGAGAGGGAGGGAGAGAGAGAGGACAAGAGAGAGGGAGAGAGAGAGAGAGGGAGGGAGAGGGGGAGAGAAAGAGAGGGAGAGAGGGGGAGAGGGAAAGGGTGAGAGAGAGGGAGGGAGAGGGGGAGAGAGATAAGGAGAGGGAGTATACCAGAATAACATGTTTGAACAGAAATAGTCAAATAGACCTTTAAAGATCACATGACCAATAACAAAACACTTTCATCAGTGAGACCTCAGAATGAGACCTCAGAATGAGACCTCAGAATGAGACCTCAGAATGAGACCTCAGAATGAGACCTCAGAATGAGACCTCAGAATGAGACCTCAGAATGAGACCTCAGAATGAGACCTCAGAATGAGACCTCAGAATGAGACCTCAGAATGAGACCTCAGAATGAGACCTCAGAATGAGACCTCAGAATGAGACCTCAGAATGAGATCTGAGAATGAGACCTCAGAATGAGATCTGAGAATGAGACCTCAGAATGAGATCTGAGAATGAGACCTCAGAATGAGATCTGAGAATGAGACCTCAGAATGAGACCTCAGAATGAGACCTCAGAATGAGACCTCAGAATGAGACCTCAGAATGAGACCTCAGAATGAGACCTCAGAATGAGACCTCAGAATGAGACCTCAGAATGAGACCTCAGAATGAGACCTCAGAATGTCCATTGTTCTGTACTTGTCTTATTTCATTGTATCATTGTGTGATTATTCTAGTGTCTTGTTACAAACTGCAGCTTCGTGTGGCTGCCTCCTCACACATGTTTAAACCCACTTCTATTCAGTTGATTATTGATCCATTTTTTGCCCATTTTAAATCTGATATTTTGTTGATCTGTATTCAGCACACACACACACACACAGACACACACAGACACACACACACACACACACACACACACCAAATACAGTAAAGTACAGTACAACAAATTTTAGGTATCTATACTTTTTACTTTTACTTCACTACATTTGAGAGCAGGTATCTGTACTTTCTACTCCACTACATTTTTGAACAGGACTGAAAAATAAAAGTATTTTTTATTATTGTTTGAGACCTTCTGAAACATCTGAGGGTTTATTTTTAACACGTTCATAGTTTGAGCAAACAAAAATATACAAATAAAAACAGCTAGAAATAATCAATTCAGTTGTTTCTGCACACATTTTTATCAAAATCAAAGTCACTACATTTGAAGCTTTGTTAGATCTCAAAATCTGCGCGAAATACTTTTATACTTTTTACTCTTTAAACAGGTACTTTGATAATTTTATTTAAGTTGATTTTTTCATGTTACTTTTGCTTAAGTATTTTTTTTGCTCCGGTGTCTGTACTTTTACTTAAGTATCAAAATTGAATACTTCTTCCCCCACTAATCATTTTAAAAAGAGTCAAAAATCCATTCAAATTTAGTGAATATAAAACTGAGTGTTCAAAAATCTCTAGCATAATTTCAAAGTAAAAGCAGAGTATATAATTTCAAGGTAAAAGCAGAGTATATATTTTCAAAGTAAAAGTGGAGTATATATTTTAAAGTAAAAGCGGAGTATCATTTCAAAGTAAAAGCGGAGTATATATTTTCAAAGTAAAAGTGGAGTATATATTTTCAAAGTAAAAGCGGAATATATCATTTCAAAGTAAAAGCGGAGCATATCATTTCAAAGTAAAAGCGGAGTATATCATTTCAAAGTAAAAGCAGAGTATATATTTTTAAAGTAAAAGTAGCGTATATCATTTCAAAGTAAAAGCGGAGTATATCATTTCAAAGTAAAAGCAGAGTATATATTTTCAAAGTAAAAGTAGAGTATATCATTTCAAAGTAAAAGCGGAGTATATATTTGTGAGTGTGATGACACTGCAGTTTAATCACTGCAACAACGAAACTAGAGACACAGGATCAGATCTCAGAATAGAGGAGAGAAAGAAAGAGAGCGGGAACGAAGGAGAGGAGAGTGAAAGGGGGAGAAGGGGAGAGAGGGAGGAGAGAGGGAGAAAGAGAGAAGGCGAGAGGGGAAGAGAGAGAAGAAGAGAGAGGGAGAGAGAGAAGGAGAGGGGGGAGAAGAGGGAGAAAGAGAGGAGTGGGGAGAACAGAGAGAAAGTAGAGAGAGAGGAGCTTGAGAGAGAATGGTGAGCAAGCGAGAGGGATGAAGAGAGGGAGGAGAGGGAGAAAGACGAGAGAGAAAAGGAGAGGGAAAGATAGGATAGAGAAAGAAAAGAGAGAGAGGATGGTGAGAGTACGTGGGGGATGAAGAGAGGGAGTAGAGAGAGAAAAACAATAGAGAGGAAGTGAGGGAACGACAAAGAGAGGACAGAGAGAAAGAAGTGAGAGAGGATGGTGAGAGAGTGAGAGGGATGAAGAGAATGAGGAGAGAGGACGTGAGAAGGAAGAAGAGAGATAATGAGGAGAGGAGGAGAGAGAAAGAGAGAGAAGGAGAGAAAGAGAGGGAGGGCGAATCGACAAACGCCTGTGTGAGTGTGTATCAGTGATGAGGTCAAAGAGGCCGATCACAAACAGTAAAACAAACATAAAGCTGTTTTTAATCCTACGTTGTATTTTTACTCTAGAATTTAAATGCAACTCAGTGTAAAAGTATTCAAAGTATTCAGAACACAGTACTCTGACTAGACCATGTATCAGAATACTTTACAAAATACATTTTAATTTGGATATTCAGTATTCTGTAACTAAATACATTTTCAAAGTATTCTTCTCAACACTGACTACAGGCTACAACTGACTACAACTTTTCTGGTGAGGGTCTGTCACCTGCTTGTTCCCATGGAGATGTTACAGCCAGCGATGGGAAGGATACTTTGAGAATGTATTTAGTTACAGAATACTGAATACCCAAATAAAAATGTATTTTTTAAAGTATTCCATTACATGGGCCAATCAGAGTACTGTATTCTGAATACTTTGAATACTTTTACGCAGAGTTGCATTATATTGGTGTAAAAACATGACATATTTTTACAGACTGCTTTATTTTTTTGTACTTTGCAGACTGAAGTACCATCATGTTTTGTTTTTTTATTTTTTTATTTAGGAAAGTAACTGTACTCTGAATACCACCAAATGAAAAAGTAACTGTACTGGAATACAGGTACTCAAAATTATTAGGCCTATGCAGAATATGCATTTTTGTTACGTGTATTTAGTTACTTCATAACACTGTTTATTGCTTTGCCTGGAATGTTCCACAGTGTGCCTTTAAACGTATCTATCTCCATACATGTGATTTTGTACATATTTTTGGATTTGGTCCTCAAAATGGCGGCTGCTCCTGAGCTGTTTAAAGTGTGAATTTACTCGGGTCGAGGTGTGCGCTCTGATGGAGAGGCTCTCGAGTGTCCCGATGACCGCACCCCCCCCAATCTGACCAATCCCACAAGCCACAATGCATCATGGGAGCCATTAAAGAAACCAGAGAGGAGCAGAGCGGCCAGAGGACACAAACACAGAGGAGAGGAGGAGAGATAAGGAGAGAGGGAGGAGAGGGAGAGAGGGAAGAAGAAGAGGAGATGAGAGAGAGCGTAGAGGGCACAAACAGAGAGGAGAGGAGAGGAGAGGAGGAGAGAAGGGCAGAGGGGGAGAGATAAGGAGAGAGGAAGGAGAGAGAGAGGAGAGAAGAGATGGAGGGAGGGGGAGGAAAGGAGGGAGAAGGAGAAAGGGAGGGAGGAAGAGATGGAGGAGAGAGAGAGGGAGGAGGGGACACCAGAGGAGGGAGCTCGGAGGGCACAAACAGAGGAAAGGAGATAGAGAGAGAGAGACAGAGAAGGAGAGAGGGGATAGGGAAAAGAGAGTAGGAGGTGGTAAATGGGAGAGGGATCGAGGAAGAGAAAGAGAGGAGAGAGAGGGAGAGTTGGGAGAACAAAGCAAATAGACAGATAAGGAGAGAGAAAGAGAGAGCTGAGGGGGAGAAGAATTGGGAGAGGGAAGGGCAGAGAGAGGGGGGAGAGAGAGAGAAAAGAGGGTAGATGGAGAGGAGAGAGAAAGAGAGGAGTAGAGGAGAGAAAGAGCGCATTATGATACAATTGTGGTTGATATTGGGATGTATAGAAAACCACTTTAGTTTATGATGCAGGAAACAGCGTCTAAAGCCAAAGCACAGATCTGCAGTGGAACATGATACAGTGAAGCAGAGACCACACTCAGACCATGAGTCTAACACTAATGATACACTGTGCAATTATGATTAAAGCTCCTATATTACATAAACCGGACTCTTGTGAGCTTTAGGCCGCGTTATAATGTTGTTCCCTCCTCAAAAACACACCTGGAGTTGTGTTTTGTTTCATTCACACATGTTTGAGTAACTCTTTATTATTAGTCTGTCTACATCTCCAAAGCTCAAAATGCTCTGTTCCACCTTGTGATGTCATGAAGCAGTAGTTTTCAAGTTAACAGCTCCTTTTACCTTTAGTTCACTAGAGATTGGAAATTCCAGGGCTGAAATAATCCAAAAGATTCTAGTGAAGGTGTGTGGAGTTTAAAAACACAGTGGAGCACTTCCTGTATTACCACATGACATCACAAGGTGGAACGGAGGGTTTTCAGTTTGAGAGAAAAACTCAGCCTAAATATGCAGAGTTTGTGTGTTAAACACGTGTGAGTGAAACAAAACACAACTCCAGGTCTGTTTGTGATGAGGAAACAACATCAGAAAATAGCGTAATACCAATTATACTGTCGGTGGACAATTAGGACCAGCGATAGCAACTTCTTATGAGTTCCAAGAATTATAAGATGTTTAACAATAATCTTGTATCTGGAAATGTGAAATGAAATAACTTAAATTGAAATAAAATATAGAAATGAAAAAGTTTCAATTGTATGCATGCTGTTTGGAATTATACTGCACATGACGTTTGTTTTTTCAAAAGCAGAAATTTGTGACAAAAATCAGACTGCTTTACATTGTTTTACACACATTTTATTTATACATAGGCTATATATGCTGTAACTATATACATAAATGGACATAGCTAACAAGCTAGCTGCCGCGTTCCAAATAGGAAGTTAGCATGTGCGCAATTCTACTCTGGCTCCAATTCACTTTCTATTGAAAAACCATTGCTCCTCTCTCTGTAACTGCTGCATTGAGCCTCGTCATTTTGGTCTTAAAATGTTCGTATTAATCCACTCTACATGATCCTGGGGTTTCTATTTCGCTATTTCATCTACAAATCAAGATATGAACATTAATAACAGACCAGTCAGATGCCTTCTTTCCCAGAGGCCTGCTCCCGCTAACATTAGCAAGCGTTGTATTAAAGAGCCTTGTGAGTCACTATATGCCTCTTTGAGAGCATCTAACTACTGTGTGCCACAGGGTGATGACTATAGGAACAAGTATTCAGTTTTGTTACAGATACCAAAGCAAAAACTACTCAAGTAAAAGTATGACATGAAAAAATCTAATCTAAGTAAAAGTATTAAAATACCTGTTTAAAAATGTGCTTAAAGAGTAAAAAGTAAAAGTGTTTTGCGCAGATTTTGAGATCTTATGAAGCTTCAAATGTAATGATTTTTATCAAGATTTGTGCTGTTTTTATTTGTATATTTTTGTTTGCTCAAATTATGAACATGTTAAAAATAAGCAGGTCTCAAACAGTCATAAAAAATACCTGTTCAAACATGTAGTGGAGTAGAAAGTACAGATACCTGCTCTCAGATGTAGCGAAGTAAAAGTAAAAAGTATCCACTTAAAAATGTACTCTAGAAAAGTACAGATACCTCAAATTTGTACTTAAACACAGTACTTTACGACTTTTGCTTTGTTACATTTCACCACTGGTAGTTGTTCAGGTACCGCATCAAACTGGCTCTAAACTCACATGACTGGTTCACGTGCCACAGTTTGAGACGCACTGCTCTATAGTCCAATGCCATTTTGATTACCTTATATCTTATGACATTATTAGCGCATATTTAGTTTTGACCCTGTAGTTTCCTCAGTCGCCTCCTCAGCACTTCTCAGATTGGATTTGAACGTTTTATGAGCATTACGCTGAGTCAGCATTTATATATTTGGACGATAGAGCTCGATATGTTTAGCCCAAACTAATTAAACTGTTGGGTGGAGAACAGATGGAGTTTTGATGATGTCGCGGAGGTAGAATATGCAAAAATGGGATTGGACAGGTCAATCCGTACTGACAAAACCTGATTGCTTCATCGATCTGCAGCTAAAGTGGGAGCAGATATGAATTAATATGAGGATTAGTATGGGCGAGAGGAAGAGGCCTGTGCAATGGACCAGGGCAGAGGGAAATACTGGAATGTGAGCGGTTTCAACACGTTCAAGCTCAACTGAATGCATTTCAACATAGTCTCATTTTTATATTTTTAGTAATGAGTATATATCATAGACTGTGTAAAGAAGTGGAGTAAGTGAGTGTGACGTCACCCACAGCGTTCGGCTCCAGTCAAACGAAGCTCATCGAGGCTAGTAGTTATAGAGCGGATTTGGAGCCGAGTTGCATATTAAGAATTCTGATCGCGAGTATCGTAGCAACCAAAGAACCAATCCAGAGCGAGGTGGTTGAAGGTAGCGCCTCTTCCCGCCCACGCCTCTGGTTTAAGAGGGAGCGGGCGCTTAGCAACGCTGTCAATCAAAGCTGTTGCTAACGCTAGCGTGAGCGACTTCGGGGAAAGAAGGCGCCTGATTTGTCTGTTCTTAATGTTCATATCTTGATTTACGCACGTAATAGCGAAATAAAAATACTAAGATTATGTAGAGCGGGTTAATACAAACATTTTAAGACCAAAATAACGAGCCTGACAGCAGCAGTTACAGAGAGAGGGGCGACAGTTTTCTAATGTAAAGTGAACTGGAGCCAGAGTTAACAGAGTCGGAAGTGCGCCCATGCTCACTTCCTATTTGGAACGCGGCAGCTAGCAGGTTAACTTTGTCCATTTATATATACAGTCTATGGTATATATGCACAGTAAAACAGTGAATCGTTTGGTCCATGTAGATTGTGGACTATTTTTGCCAAAGGAACAACATTTCCATGGAAACAAGCAGGTCAAATGAGAGTCAGGTTTGTGGAGATGCAAGCCCACTCACAGTAAGGACGTGTGTTTTTCTAAGTTTTTTAGTGCACTGGGCAAAGGTTTGCAAACTGAGTTCATTTGCAGTTTACAGTGCAACCACTAGATGTCACCAAAATTGCATTCTACACATTTATACCTTTCAGGAAAAAAAAAAAAAAAATCTATGAATTGGTTCTCTCTTAAAATGATCATTATATTTTCTATCAGCAAAGAAACTAGAATGTTATACTTTGCATTGAAATTCCATCTGTTGTTATCATTTATATAAGCTTGGGACTGGCACAAATAGGATATGGCTATACACTTGTTACTGTTATGATATTCTAACTGACACTTTTCACAATTAGTATGTGTTCATTATTGCTAAAAAAAAATGTAAGGTTTTTAAGAATCCTAAACTTAAACATTTCAAACAAAATGACTTTGCATTTTGAACTGAAATATAAAAAAAAATAATAAAAAAAGACATTAGCAAATACATACATACATATTTTAAATGGATAAACATTTCACATTTTTATATGGCGCTTTTCCACCTTCAAGTCACTTTACATCAAGGAACCACTCACCCATTCACACACACATTCATACACTAGTGTACGCAGACACTGGGAGCGAGGTGGGTTAAGTGTCTTGCCCGAGGACACAACGACAGCATTCACCTGTGGGACCTGGAATCACGCCGCCAACCTGTGGGTCAGTGGATCTGACCGCTCAACCAATGATGTTTATGTCAAGAGCGGGATTCAAAACGGCAACCTTCAGATCAGAGGACGAGCACTCTCCCAACTGAACTACTGTCACCCCTATTACATATTTACATATTTATAGAGAATAATTATTTTCATTTTCACAGAGATTTGTCTTTGTCTTTTGCCTTTGAAACAGTTTATATCTCTTCTGAAAGACTATCCATAATGCCAGTGTTCTTGTTTTACATGATCATATGTTTTATAATGTGTGTGGCTGTTAGTGATGGGACTTTCGGCTCTTTTATGGGATCCGTCTCTTTTGGATCTGTTCATTTCAAAGAGCCGTTCAAAAGACTGACTCCTTCACTATTTATTTACATGACAGAAGCCAATGTGAGAACTCATTTTATCTACAAACTAATCACAGGGAGAAACGACCAAGGCTTAAATGTGTTTAAAATGGTTCAAACTGACAGTGGGAGTGTGTTTAGCCTTTGGAATTGTGAATAATCTAAATAAAAAATTTCACGACATAATAATAATTCTAAAACTAACTGTTATTATGATGTCAGATGTTTTGTGCACAAATCTCTCACTCGTGTCACCTGCTCTGCTTCTGAGCTGATTCTTGTGTCGGTTCAGTGTTAATCAGTATAAAAATGAATACAAGTTAGAAAGAAAAAAATTCGGCTCTTTTAAAAAATGAGATCCGGATCCAACCATTCACGTTAAGGAACCGTTCAAAAGAGCCGACTCTTTCACGAACGTCACATCGCTAGTGTCTGTGTGTGAGTGTATGTTTGCAAAAGTACTGAATTTATAATGGGCTTTAATACTGCACATTTCATATCTTACCTTTATGTGTGTTATTTATTGTGCGTTATTATGTGGCTTTTGTAACGAACAGGGCACTCGTTTCTCTCATTAAATAAATAAACATATTCCTTTTTCTTCTGCAAAATCTTCACGAATTCTCAATTCTCAATCATTTTCTCAGCCCCAGTCTCCCTGTAAACGCGTTAACTCGTCTGCTCCAGTTTATCTGCCCTGAATGAAACTGGATCCTGAAATATGTATCTAAGGATATTTAATAAATTATGTATCTGTTATTTACTAATGGGCCTATCGACTGGTGGACTGTATCGCAGAGAGCAGAGGAGGAAGAGGAGGAAGAGGAGGAGGAAGAGGAGGAGGAGAGGAGCTTTAAAAGGCTTGGGTTGTCTCCAGGGAGGACAATGAGAACACAGTTATTCTGAAGCTAAACCGACGATAGTTTGAGATGTTGCAATGAGTTTGTCACAGAGAAATAAATGGCCGTGAATATATTTCCATAACGGTTACCTATAGCAACCATAATGCTAACTAAATCCTGTCTATATTACACAATAGTTATGATTAGAATAATAAAAATAAATAAATGAGAAAAATCAGAAAAACCTGCCATATGCGCTGTAAAAGGTCTTGTATTAAATTGTATTACTATATGTTATTCAGGCCGTTTGAAGACTTTTGTCAGTACTTTAAAGGTGCACTATTTAACTTTTGCGTAGAAAGTATCTCCATCATAAACTGTAAAAGAAGTGGACTAAGTGAATGTGACGTCACCCACAGCGTTCGGCTCCAGTCAAACGAAGCTCATCGAGGCTGGAGCAGTTATAGGGGCCAATTTGGAGCTGAGTTCCATATTTGGAATTCAGACCATGTGTATCATAGCAACCAAAGAGCCAATCCGGAGCGAGGCTGTGGACGGTAAAGCGCCCCTTCTCGCCTGCACTACTGGTCTAGCAGGGAGCGTGCGCTTAGCAACGCTGTCAGTCAAACCTGTTGCTAACGCTAGTGGGAGCGACCCCGGGGAAAGAAGGCGCCTGATTTGTTTGTTATTAATGCTCATATCTTGAGTTATGGACACAATAGCGAAATAAAAATACCAGGATCAACAGCAGGAGCGGGTTAATACAAACATTATAAGACTAAAATGACGAACTGACAGCAGCAGTTACAGAGAGAGGGGTCACAGTTTTTCAGTGTAAAGTGAATGAAGGCCAGGTTAGCTATGTCCATTTATATATAGTCAATTCAATTCAATTTATTTTTGTAAAGCCCAAAATCACAATAGCAGTTGCCTCTTAGGGCTGAAAATGAACATTGATTTAACCAACAGAGAGTTTGAAAATCAACAATGAAACAGAAACAGACAAGCAAATGAATCAACAGAAAACAAGCAAATGGATATAAAGTCTATGATCTCCATGGAGAAAAGCAGATTGTGCCATCAGTTACACTTATAACAGGAGACAAGCAGGTGGTTATCCTGTCTCCTCCTCTCAGTAAGGAGGAGGCAGGTGGTTATCCTGTCTCCTCCTCTCAGTAAGGAGGAGGCAGGTGGTTATCCTGTCTCCTCCTCTCAGTAAGGAGGAGGCAGGTGGTTATCCTGTCTCCTCCTCTCAGTAAGGAGGAGGCAGGTGGTTATCCTGTCTCCTCCTCTCAGTAAGGAGGAGGCAGGTGGTTATCCTGTCTCCTCCTCTCAGTAAGGAGGCTGTGTGTTAGACTCCTGATCTCTTGAGTGGAGTGTGCATGTTCTCCCTGTGTTGCTGTGGCAGAGTGGTTATCTTTCCACATGAATACAAAGGGTTGCTGAGAGGAGCTGTCATAAAATCTTCTTTGTGAGACAGGAAAGTCACAACAACTATTTTCCCAAACCTTCTTTCACTCACATCCATTGTACTACAGGACAGTTATATGGCTCCTATAAACAACAGACAGTTTATTATGCCCTGGACAGCTCCAGTAGTAGTAGTAGTACTAAGTAGTAGTAGTAGTAGTGATGGTGGTGGTAGTTTTACTTGTATTTCTAAAAGCAGTAGCAATAATCAAGCAAGCAGGTAGTTGTAGTAGTAGTAGTAGCAGTAGTAGTAGTGATGGTGGTGGTAGTAATAGTAGTTATATTTGCTTTTACTTTTTGTTTTGAATTTTAAGTGGTAACTAGAGGTATTTCTAAAAGCAGTAGCAATATCAAGCGAGAGGGTAGTAATAGTAGTAGTAGTAGTTGTGATGTTGGTGGTAGTGATTGTAGTTATATTTGCTTTTACTTGTATTTCTAAAAACAGTAGCAATATTAAGCAAATGGGCAGTAGTAGTATTAGTAAAAGCAGTAGTAGCAGTAGTTCTAGTAGTAATAGTAGTAGGAGTAGTGATAGTAGAGGTAGTAATAGTAGTTATATTTGATTTTACTTTTTGTTTTGAATTTTAAGTAGTAACTAGAGGTATTTCTAAAAGCAGTAGCAATATCAGGCAAGACGGTAGTACTAGTCGTAGTAGTAGTAGAAGATCAGTAGGAATTATACTAGTGGTTATTATATCAGTAGTGAGCATGCAAACTCCACACACACACGGCTTTAGGCTATTTAGGAGTATAGAACCCACAACCTTCTTGCTATGTGTTGAAATTCCCAGCCACTGTGCCGCTGTATTTGCAGAAGTCATATATTATCATTGTTGGGAAGAATACTTTACCAAATGAACAGTTACTTCACATCTTTGAATGAAAGTACTGTATTCTGAATATTTAGCACTTACTTTCACAGTTGAGTTGCATTATAGTACGTGATCAAGTACTTCAGTGTAAGTAATTCAATGAAAGTAATCCTATTCTTAATACTACTAAATGAAAGAGAAGCTGTACCAAAATTTCAGTTACTCAAAAGTATTCGGAGTAACTGCATTTATGTATGTATGTAACTATTATTTTAGTTACCTCCCAACACTATACTATCTATTATATTGTATTGTATTAGTAGTAGTAGTCGTGGATAGTAGTATTATTTGATCTGTGTTAGGAAAAATACTTGGGGAAATGTACTCGGGCCTAGTTACAGAATACTACTGAATACCTGACTTCAAATGTATTCTGATACATTGTTCAATCAGAGTACTGCGTTCTTAATACCGCAAAATGAAAGATATACTGTTATTCAAAATTCTTAATACACATTTTTGGTACATGTAGTACTTATACCCAACATTATCTATAATACTGTGTCCATGTATTGCCATAGACAGCTCGACTCCACTATGCAACTGCCTCCATTGCTCCTATTGTTCACAACTAAAGAACAATCAGATATATTGACCTGGTCCTGTCATGTACTTAAGTAGTAGCAGTAATTAGTAGCATTATATTATCTGTGTTAGGAAAAATACTTTAAAAATGTATTTACGCCTCCTAAGTTACAGAATACTGAATACCTGAATTTAAATGTATTTCTTAATGTATTCAGATATGGTCCAATCGGAGTACTGCATTCATAATACCACCAAATGGAAGATATACTGTTACTTAAAATTGTGAATACACACACAGTACTATCTATAATACTGTGTCCATGTATTGCCTTAGACAGCCCGACTCCACTATGCAACTGCTTCCATTGCTCCTATTGTTCATAACTAAAGAACAATCAGATATATTGACTTGGTCCTGTCATGGACTTCTTAGACTGTAGTACAACAGTAGTCAGTGCAACCCTATCGCCTGCCGCTGTCCCGCGCGCTCTGGCTCCTCCGTACGACTCGGGACATTTGTAAAGACACAGACAGACTATGGCCGTCCGGTCTGGCAGGATTGATCCCAGATTTGGTGCCATAGACCCCCCCCCGAACTCCCCGACTGGGCTAAATCTATGAGTGATAAGAAATACATGAACAACCATCGTCAGACAGGCCGACTCCAATAAAGAATGAATGAATCTGTTAGTGTTATAAAGGGGAATGGTAAAAATATCACTTTATTTTATATTTGTATTTTCGTATGTGTTTGGCAAAACTTACGAATTACTGCATATGACTACGAGAAGGGATTTTTGTTAACTTGTTTATATCGGCTGTTATAATGAATAATGTAAGAGCCTGAACTGCTTTTTCTCCATGCATATCTCTATATACGGAGACCAGGCCAAGTCACAGGTCAGATCTGTGGAGAGACGAGCCTGCACACATGCAGAAAGAACGCGTGTTTTCCAATATTTTCAGCAATAAAAACAGCAGTAACTGAAAAGACGCAAGATAGAAGTTTTTGATGTCATATTGTGAAACATTCCAGGCAAAGCACTGACATCTCTATGGTGACAGCCAGGTGACGGACCCCCCCACTGAAGTTCCATAGTGCACCTTTAACTTAGCTGTTCATATGGAACATGTGAATTAATAAAGTGGAAGTTGTTTTGCATTATCACCACTATTACTGTTGCGCTTATAAAATGTTGTTTTTACAAAATTAAACAAAACTTTTGATGCAAAGTATATTGAGTTGCACGCTATTCCAAAAGTGTCCTCCAGAGGTCACTGTCAAGTCATTATTGTAAAGTTGAGCTGAATCATTAAAACTGGTCAACGTCTTTGAAATCACATTGGGGAAAAAACTTCACTACTACTACTACTACTACTACTACTACTACTACTACTACTACTACTACTACCACTACTACTACTACTACTACTACTACTACTACTAGCCTATTACTAGACTATTACTATTACTAGCCTACTAAAAGGTGGTTGAACAGATTTAAAAGAACTAAAATAGCTCGTATTTGCAAAGGTTATCATTTTCACTTCCAAAATCAGATTTGAAAAAAACATATTTTGAAATATATAAGCAATAGCCTATGACAACTACACCCCATGGCGACTACTACTGCAGGACTTTAAATGATCCCTTATGACTCAATAAACTGTCATCATAATTACAAGCATTTAAAGCCGTATTGGTTTAGATGGTGTAGATGAGTAATGTGTTACAAGAATGAGCTGGAGGTAAAATGGCCGACGTCTGGGAAAGTAAAAATGTGAGTAACTGTAGGTTAAATCTGATCATTGCATTAAAATCACTGCACATGTCAATCAGGAAATGACAATATACCTTCTTATTAGTAGTATTTAATGTTTTAGTGTAGTATTTATTTTCTTTCTGGTTTTTTTTTAATTTAGACTAATGCTAACTATGCTACTAGTAAGTGTCTACAATGTTTATGCTACTCTTTACTCTCCTTCTCCTACTACTACTAGATTACTACTACTACTACTACTACTACTACTGCTACTACTACTACAAAGATACATAATAACAAAGCTACATAATAATAATAATAATAACTCCAATTGTTTTGGCTACAATGCTAATACTACCTGAAATAGTGCTATACTTTTCCTATCACTATTATTACTGGGTTTAGATCTGGTTTATCTGGTTGGTTAAGTCCTGGTTTGCAACTACTACAACACTACTACTACTACTACTACTACTACTGCTACTACTACTACTACTACTATTCAACATAAAAATTATACTACCTGAAATAGTGCTATACTTTTTCAATTACAATTATTACTGGGTTTAGTCCTGGTTTAGACCATGGTTTATATCTGGTTGGTTTAGTCCTGGTTTACTACTACTACTACTACTACTACTACTACTACTACTACTACTACTACTACTACTACTAATTTTACACCTAATAGGTCGCTTCAGTTTCAAGGAACTGCTTTGGCTATAATGCTAATGCTACTTGAATAGTGCTATCCATGGGTTTCAGAATGATGACAATTTTGGACTGTCTGTTGCCATAACAATTAACAACGCAAAACTAAATATTATATCTTTTGAATGGAAAAAGTCCTCCAATGTTGTATATAAAGTGTAATACTATTTACTATTATTAGCACATATAGACTACTTTTTCTGTTCCAGATGTGAAGTGCTTTAATTGTTGAGTAAAATAAAAATATCTGTTGTCTTGTAGTGAAGACATGAGAAATAAACTTGTCGGTGTGTGGTGTAGCTTATTTAGCGATTAGCGATAGTAGCTAACGTCAAATCCAAACCAGATGTGTCAATTATAAACAAATGTTTTTCCAGTAAGAAGCAGCGCTGACGCCAAGACGCTACAGGAGTCTTCCCAAACCCCCACGTGACCCAACCTCAACCCAGTCCGACAACATCCAGATACTGCAACACGGAGGGAGCTATGGTAAGAATAGATGATGAATGAAGTCAATGTCTTAATATCTGCAGATGAAGCTGATTTGCCTGGAATGTTCTACAGTATGGCATTAAGCATAACTATACTATAACCATACTTGCCGTTGCCATAGCAGTTAACAATTCAAAACACGTGGTCAACCTTCCTCATATGACAGGAAGTTCAAACCTGTGAATAGGTGTTTTAATTGCCGTAAAATACCTTGAAAAATCTGTATTCTATGAGCAAGGTAAAATAGGCCTCGTGGTGTCACTCGCTTGTCTTCATGGAGATGGAGAAGTTTAATGCAGTACTGTGCTTTCAGGCAAAGCAATATCATCTCCATGGAGACAAGCAACTGGCGGACCCTGTATTAGTGCACCTTTAAAGCAAAGATATGATCACAAAACTGGCCCAAATATGTTATGCAACACTTCATTCTTTTAGAAACTAGGTATAGCACTGTAAACAGTACTGATATCCTGGAATCAATACCCGAATAGGACCCGAGTAGTATGTGAGCCATATTTGATTCTTGTCTCCATATATTGTTCCACAGTATGGCATTAAACATATCTATTTTGTATTTCTTTCATTAAGGGTGTTTTTATTGCACAAGAATGCCTTGAAAATGATGGACACTCTAGACGTCAGGACTTTATTTTAAAAACGTGTACACTTATCATGTTATCGTCTTGTTTCCTAATTGGTTCCACCCATAATTTTAATCCAGAAAGAGCTCCTCCATGTTTTTAAAGAATTTACAACTTCTAATGAACTTTTACAGCGTACAACTCAGATTCTGATTCGAATCATCTATGTGTTCAAGTTGCCTACAATAAAAAGTATCTGAAGGTAGCAGCTATAGACACGTTTTTAATTTTTTTATTAAATCATGCACCAGATTTACAAGGTTTACAGAGTTATTTTGCTGTTTTTTTGAATATTTGTCTCTTAATTACCTGTTAATTACCAATGATAAGCGTCGCGAAAGTAGTTCAAGAAGCTCAAATAATTATAATAATGCTAATATGCAAATAGCAGTGAGATTAGTGAGCCTACCAGGTGCAGGGGTGGGAATTGAACCCTCGACTCTCCCCTTGGCGTTGTGTTCGGGGACAATAGGACACACGCCATCTCTTTATGTTGGGTCTGTTGGTAACTCCCCCACACCTGTGCCCTCTGCCTCTTCACTGCTCGCCTTCAAAGATGCCACGCGCTAATTACAGCTAGCACGCGACCGCCACGCTAATGCTAACGCTGTTGTTAGGGCACGCGCGCTTGGCCCAGGTGATTACAGGTAAGATGAGAGAGCGGCAGCTGGTGCAGAAATCAACGCCAAAAACACCTCTTAACCAAAGCACTCCAGCAAAATAATGTTAGGTTAATTAGTTAAGGTGCACTATGTAACTTTTCTGATATTGCTTTGTCTGGAATGTTACACGATATGGCATTAAACGTATCTATCTCGCATTTATTCAACTACTGCTGTTTTTATTGCTAAAGAAATACATTGAAAAATATGCATTCTGACTGAGAGTGGGCTCACCTCTCCACAGATCTGACCTGTAACCTGGTCTGCTTGTGTCCTCAAAGATGGAGAAGTTTAATGCCATGCTGTGAAACATTATAGACAAAGCAATGACATCTCCATGGATACCCACCATCAGAAAAGGTGTATAGTCCAACTTTAAACAAGCTGAGTTGTATTCATTCATTTGTGGGCACGTCCTCCCCGTGTTTCTGTGGCAGAGTGGTTATCCTGTTTCCTCCTCTCAATAAGGAGGTTGTGGGTTAGACTCTAGATCGTTCAACATCTCATTTAAGCTGCTTGTATCTGCTCCAACTAACCCAGTCATTTCTGTATTTTATTGTCATTTCACAGTTTCGGTTCCATTGCTATTAATTGTCATAATAATAATATAATGCAAGGCCCCCATACACTTGAATGACCAGCCAACTGCCAGATATAAAAGTCCTTTATTTCATACTTGTGCTCCTATCTTTTGCATTGCTCCTATAATGAGAATACGTTGCATAGACTGTAGTTTAGTTAGTGCTGTAGTGAATCAGAGCAGAGTGGTGGTAATTGGTCCCATGTGGTCGGTCTTTGAAAAGGCACCGAGCAAAACGAAAAGGAAGTCCACTGTTTGTTTGTTCTTGTCTTTTTGGAGAAGACTTTTTTAATTATTATTTACTACAAACTTTTTGGAGAGGGCCATAAAGTGTGAAGGGAGATGCAAAGTTATTAAGAAATTTAAAAGAGTTTACAATAGCACTGACTGCAAATAGTAAAACTTACCATGGTAAACCAGTTGAACCATAGAGAATTTTGTCCTGTGCATTTGACCCATCCTTCAGTGTCACTTTAAACTTGTCAGGAGCAATGTGAGTAGCCATCTCCAGATCTTGACCTAGTCTTGCACAGGACTACCTTAGCTGGAGGATATTACCTCTAATGCATGTTTGGGTTGATGGGGGAAACTGGAGTGGCTGGAAGAAACCCACCCAGTATCAGACACAGGGAGACACATGCAATCTCCACACAGAAACGCTCGGGAGTCGAACCCGGAACCTTCTTGTTAGGCGAAAATGCTAGCCACTCAGCCACAGTGCCACCATCGTTCAACATGTCAATTTAAATCTCCAATATTGGTTATATAAAGTAGCGATAGCCTATTTGTTAGTAGACCTATAGAGTTTACGAATAATGCAGAAATTTGTAGAAAACAATTACTACTACAAGTAATACTACTAACAATAAATGTGACAGGGCATCTGGCATAAAAAACCTTCCCAAAACTCTAGCAACTGAAAAGTCAAAAGTAAATGACACATAAAATTAACGATAAATAAATAAATAAATACAATACAGTACAGCACAATACAATACAATACAATACAATACAATAAAATACAATACAATACAATTAAATGAAATAAAAAATTTATGTACTAAAATTCTAAAAACATGTCTACCCCACCTCCCCTGTTGTGAAAGTGTCAGTGTTAGCTTAAACAAACGTCACATTTCCTTCTTTCCTCCTTTAACGACAGAACAGCCTCCAGGGACCAGAGATAGAGGGGCCCCCAGGCTGAGACAAGGGGGTTTATGAGGGCCAACAACATGTCATTGCCCCAGGACCCCCACCACTCAGTCTCCCCCCTTTTCCCCTTCTAATTTATCACATCCTATGGAGCTCAACAGTTCTGCCCACTCTGAAGTCCGCAAGTAAATTTTCCATTAATTTCCCCCATAGAGTTTTTTGAAAAATTCAGATATTAAGAGTTCAAAGGCATCGCGGAGGCTAACCAGCTACGTGCTAACTGGCTGTGTGCTAACTAATATCAATAGTGACGTTGTTTTAATCCCAAAAAGCACATTTAAAACGCAAGATTTGGCAAAATGGTAGTCGTCATTAGTTACCACGCTGCTGGTTAGCCCTGAGCAAACTTTCAAACTTTTAATATACATTTTTTTTCAGAAATGCTATGAGAAAAATGAATGAGAAATTTACTTCCAGAACCAGGGGGTGAGTGGTCACTGTTGAGCTCCATTTGAATTTTATGACCGTATCTACACCAAACCAGTGTACGACATAACGATCGGCTTTACAGCTAACGCTAACAGTATTACAACAGCTTTTATAGCTTTATGCTAGCAACAATTGGCGGCACACTTCTGGTTTATTGTGTGTGGGTACGTTAAGAGCAGATTTTATTCACTGCGATAATGATTTTAGTTAAGTCGACGAAAGGACAAACCACGTTACGACAGTTATATGAGCTGATAATGTATTTGAATGGGATAAACGCAGACACACTTTGATGACTTAAGGCTAAATCAGTTTGGAGTGACCTCTTGACCTAAAGCTAGCGAAGGATACACGCAAAGGTTTGATGTAGTGCAATTGTAAATCAGATTATATACAATTATTTAAATGTGTATTGTGCAGAGCAAAAATGAGAAACAATATCATTTAGTGGGCCTTCAAAGTGTGAGTAAACGTGAAGTCAAAGTTTGAGAGGTACATTTTGCATGTTAATTTATGCCTTTGAATGCGGACGTTGTTTTTAATTCTTTCTTAAGTGTTCTATGTTTCCTTCCTCTTTTACTGTTTTAAATTCAAGATGCCCTCCCTGACTCACCCTGCACTTATTTTGCATAGTATGTGTTTCAGAATGAATTCACTCAGTAGCAGGTAAATCTTCAGTTTTTACCACAAACTGTAATCACAATTCAGTGTTAGTCATGTTCCATTTTATTGTCTTAAACTTATCTATCTCCACGGAGACAATCAGACACCACGAGACCAAGCTATAGATCATCGGGGAGACGGCCATGCTCATGTTTTTCCATGTATTTTTGAGCAATAATATCCCCTGTTATTGAATTAATGAGAGATATTTTAACGCCACACAGTGGAACATTTCAGGCAATGATGCAAAGCTAACATCTCCATGGAGACAAGCTGGTGGCGGACCCCCAACAAGAAAAGTTAAATAGTCCATAAAGCAATAATTAGACTACAAAATAATTTTAATCATCATGTAGCATTATTAATCAGTCTAAACTTCCTTTTTCTATTCTCTGCCTTGGTCCTTGCATTGACCACTTTTATGGCTAATGCTAATGATGCTAATGCTACATTTATGGCTTAATGGTCGATATAAGTGCATTCATTATGGGCACATTGGGTTTGTTTGAGAAGCTTCTTCTGACCACAGTAATGATCAGGGCTAACCACACCAGCTAACGACTAATCATGCTAGCTTAATGTTGTAATAAAAGACTTAATAGCACACTTTGTAACCCTGTGGCACGAACTGACCTCTTGACCTATAAATGTATATCCAAGCATTGTCTACTTCCCTTATTCTGTTCAAATTTTTCTCATTTAAAGGTGCACTATGTAACTTTTCTGGTGGAGAGTCTGTCACTTTATTGTTTCCATGGAGATTGCTATATTCCTGCATTCCCATGTTCCACAGTATGGTGTAAAACCCATCTATATAGAATTTATTCAGTGACAAGTGTATTGCTCAAAAATACATTTGAAAGACATTCATTCTTACTATGAGCAGGCTGCCTCTCCACAGATCTGAACGGTAACTTGCCTGGCTAGTGTCACTTGCATAAGCCTAACCTTGTATCCACGGAGATAGAGCAATCAGGCCACACCGTGGAATATTCTAGGCAGAGCAATAACATCTCCATGGAGACAAGCAGGTGGCAGACCCTTCTTCAGAAAAATGACATAGTGCATCTTTAAAGTTTAAGTCAAATACCGAATTTTGATCATTTTTTATGATGAAAACCGAAAAATAAACATCGCTTATAAGTCGGTTAAGCTTATTTTTCAGGTTTTGTTTGCAAGTTGATAAGATCTACAGTGCTAATTTAAAAATCACATAGGCCTCCATAAACGTATGTGAACAGTATGCAACTTTCTGGCGTCTGCACGTCGCCTGCATGTTTCCACGGAAATAGAAAGTTAAAACCACACTGTGCAACATTCTTTATAAAGATACGTTTTATGCCGTGCTGTGGAAGATTCCAACCAAAGGAACAACATTTCCATGGAAACAGGCAGGAAAAGGCTCACCTCCAGGCCAAATATGAGTCAGGTTTGTGGAGAGACGTGTTTTTATATGTTTTTTAAGCACAATAAACACAACGAAATTGAAGAAAAACATGCTTTTATTTTAGTCTATTTGTGGCTAAAAAGTTGCATACTGTGGCTTTAAGATTTAAAAGTTCTCATTCTTGCAATCAATTAAAACCTTAAACTTGCAAAACACCTGGCTCCAACTTGCATATTTTCTGAAACCCGGTTACATGCATGGTAGGGTTTGTTTTAGTGACTGTAGATATAGCAGAATAAATGTGTCTTTGTCCTCAATAGACAGCTGCTTGTGTAGAGGAGGTTCTTCCTGTAACAGTCGCCATGGTGACTCATTCTAGTCTATGACACATGTGAACTGTCTGCTCTGCACCAAAGTGAGATCTACAAAAGTCTAGTTTGTTCACTTTAAAAAGACTGATTGCATCTGACAGGTTTTCATGTTTTTTCTATTTATTTCTTGGTTTGGTGAGATAGTAACTTCTGTAGATATTTATCATACTTTTATATCAGTTAAGTGGAAAAAAAAAAAGTTGAGAAGAAAAGTGCAAAAATACAGGAAGTAACGCTGAGTTCTAAATGAAATACCTCCACCTCTGTCATCACCATGGAAAATTCCCCACCCAAAATGCAAAGACACTTTACCCACACAGAATGCATTGTTCTGACAGTTTTAACCTTCATTTAACAAAATAAAGGTGTTTTAATTTATTTTTATTACTCTAATCATAACTACTGTGCAATTTAGACCACTTTTGGCCCTTCAGAACTGGTTGCTAGGTAACAATTCTTCAATCTTACCTATTACCTATCTATCTATCTGTCTATCTATCTATCTATCTGTCTATCTATCTATCTATCTGTCTATCTATCTGTCTATCTATCTGTCTATCTATCTGTCTATCTATCTCCAACTAGATGCCCTACATATATGTTTCCTGTGACAGCTGTAAGTTGGTAACACAAAAAAGTTTTACTGGTCAAAGTTACTCATCACTGACATCTGTTCTAACTATTCAAATGAGTGGACAAACTATGATGTCATCACTGTGGGACACAACTGGACTGAAGAAACTGTTAAGCTGTTATGCACCAATGATTCTCTATTGTCTACACAGGATCATTATGTATTACACACTTGTATTCATGTAAACAAAGCCTTATGTGAGGGATAATGGTTATATGCAATACAAGAAGCCATTTTAAGTAGGTGAACGTTGGATTAGCTAATGTGAGTTGTTAGTTGGCAGGAACGTTTATCAGCTTCTTGTTATGTGCAACATTTTGAGGACTTTTCACCATTCAAAAAGATATAATATTTTGTTTTAAATCTCTATTGCTACAGTCCTAATTTTTCATCACTCGGGACCCATGGATAGACCGGTTTCAGACATAGACTGTATGTATAAATGGACATAGGGACATAGCTAACTTGCTAGCTGCCGCGTTTCAAGTAGGAAGTGTGCATGGCCGTGCTTCCGCCTCCATCGACTCCGGCTCCGATTCACTTTCTATTGAAAAACCGTCGCCCCTTTTGCTGTAACTGTTGCTGTCAAGCTCGTAATTCTGACCTTAAAATGTTCGTATCAATCCGCGCTGCATGATCCTGGGGTTTTTATTTTGCTATTTTCTCCATAAATTAAGATATGAACATTAATATCATCCCAGTCAGGGGCCTTCATTCATTCCCCAATCGGAAAACCACCATTATTCTAAGACCTTGTACTGGGCGTGATTGACAGATGAAGTAACCAATGGTCAGTTAATCCAAATATCCCAGAATGTGTCTTTAAATGTCTGTAAACATCTGTGTACTTGTTCTACCCCCCTTTGGGCTCCCACGGCTCAGAGCATGGACCTTGTCTGGACTGTCCCATTTGAGTCTGCAGCTGCTAATATTCAAAGGCTTTCAAGTCTGTCACAAACTAAACCTAAACAACCATCTACAAAAGGAATCTGGATTTGGTCCAACAGTAAGGAGAAAATTACCCATGAGCCTTTGCAGAAGGGCTAGAGTAGTGTGTAAACAGGAGAGATGTAGGACTACTGGCAAATAATATAATAATTTAAAGGGCCCACATTACAGTATTTTCTGATCTGTTATATTGTTTTTTGTTTCATTCACACATGTTAATACACAAAATAATAATTTAAAGGGCCCACATTACAGTATTTTCTGATCTGTTATATTGTTTTTTGTTTCATTCACACATGTTTAATACACAAACCCTGCATATTAGGCTGAGTTCTTCTCTCAAACAGTAAACGCTCTGTTCCACCTTGTGATGTCATGTGGTAGTACAGGAAGTGCTCCACTCTATTTTAAACTCCATACACCTTCACTAGAGTCATTTGGATAATTTCAGCCCTGGAGCTGCCAATCTCTACTGAACTGAAGGTAAAAGGAGCTGTTAACTTGAAATTTACCGCTTCATGACATCACAAGGTGGAACAGAGCATTTTGAGCTTTGAAGATGTACTAATGATAAAGGATTACTCAAACGTGTGAATGAAACAAAACACAACTCCAGGTACGTTTTGGATGAGGTAACAAGATTATAACATGGCTTAAAACTCACAAGAGTCAGTTTTAAGTAATATAAAAACTACTAATACTATTTTTGCTACTACTATAGGTATAATGAAGTTAAAAAATCCCAATCTTTTTATTGATTATAAGATATCGTATTTTAAAACTACCCAATACAGTACATCAAGATCTTAAACTGGCTAAGTTTTAAGTTTTTTCAATATTTGTCTTCCCCCTTTATAATTACCATAGCGATATGTACATTGATAGAGCTTGAGAATGCCCTGATATTATGGGACATTTTGGTGGGAAGCGTCTGGACCATGTGACCCTCAGACACAACACAACCTCCAGCTGCAGCTTCACAGGGGTCAAAGTTCAAAGGGTAGACGATAAAACAGGGAGGGAGGGGTTATTGTACAGTTTGTTAGATCCCATCACAACATCCTATTGGCTTGTTGCATGCCTGATTTTTACTGTCTTAAAAACGAACTAGCATGCTAACTGCACACTTCCTTATTCTCAGAAGATAAAACACTTTATAATTCAATACAGCGGTCTCATTTCTACTCTAAGAGCTGCTAATACAATATATCTGTATACTTTGTTACATGGAAAAAATTTGGTACAGCCCCTTAAACACCTCTCTTTGTTTGATTATTGGATAAACCACTATTTCACCATTCCTAAATTGTCTTAACTAATTATTATTTTACTTACTGTACTATTAAAAGTGAGCAATAATTGTCTATATAAAAGCACTCTGTGTATTTCTTATAATTGTTCTATTGTCCTTTCCTTTTGTGTGTCCCCAGATTAAGTTGCATTGGAGGGCGTGTCCACAGATGTCTCCTCTCGTGTTGAAGTCACTGCAGTGGTTTGTGGGCGGGGCTTGGCGTGTGTCTGTCCAGGTGTGCAGGGCCAGGGGGCGGAGTCAAAAAGCTCAGGTAACATCAGGTAGGTGGGGCATTAATCAAAACCAGTCAAAAGACAAGTTACAGCTATTCAAACAGCAGGTGTGGGGTCAAATCACTGGGGAGACTGGTTTAACTTAGTGCCAATGCAATACTCAGGTTGTTTAAGATGCTAAAAGCTAAAATGTCAGTATTTGTATTTTTTAGAGGCTTACTTTTATTGGTTAAAAATACATGAATACCAATAACAATGTATGTAACTATCTTCCATTATTTTAGCTAATTTTATTTGACAAGTAAAGATAAGATCAAGATCATCTTAGGTGAGCTCTATAACTTTTCTGGTGGAGATTTTGCATCTGCTTGTTTCCATGGAGACGTTATTCAATAGTATGGCATTAGACCTGCCAATCTCCATGGAGAAACTAGGCCAAAATGCAGGTCAGATCTGTGGAGAGCCGACCCGACTCACATAAGAATGCATTTTTTTCCAGTTACTTTTTAATCAATACAAACACCCGTAATTGAATAAATGCAAGGTAAATAAGTTTAATGTTATACTGTGGAATATTCCAGGCAAAGCAGTAACATCTCCATGGAGACAAGCAGGTGACGTAACCTCCACCAGAAAAAAGAGGGTCAGCGCAGTTATTGTAAGAGGCAGTAGTTATAATTAATTGACACTGACATTTTGAGGACGTTTGACCATTCCAAAGATAAAATATTTTGTTGTCGAATTGGTAATTTCTATGGCAGCAGTGCTTTTCCATCACTTTGAAGCATAGTGATTAAGTAATGAAGCATAGCAATAGGTGTGTTTGTATTTGGTTTGATTTTACCCCCATAACTAGGGTTGAAATGGCTAATTGTGATTTTTCTGTCAAGTATTGCGTTTGGATTTGCGTTTTAAGCTTTAATAATAGGATGCTGTTCAAAGTTCACATCCAGAAGACAAAAAGACTGAAATATGAACTGACAAACCAATACAAGAATCACATTTCAAAACATTTCGAGTGCGATTAATCTTGCATCCCTACCCATAACTGTCCATGAAACAGTAGTAACCCTATATCCACCCCTCTCCACCCCTCCCCATCCTAACTCGCCCTGGGTTCACCCTTTGATAGCTCTGGTCTCTGGTCCGTGGTCTAACCGTCTGTATTTCTTAACCTCCATCGCAGAGTCTAACCCCAGCAAAACCAAACCACAACCACATTCAAGCTAGCATCCTCTACAACTACTCCACCACAAAAGCATCGCGCAAGCTCAAAAGAAAAGAAATAACAACCGCGACTCAACTTCCTAGTTCAAACTGTCAGATAAAGGCAAATAGTAGTAGCGGTAGAAGTGGCAGTAGTAGTAGTAGTTGTAGTATTTGAACTATTAGAGGGTACATGAAAACGGCTAAGAGAAGGACTAGCAGAGGAAGAAGCAAGAAGAGAGGAAATTCACAACTGCCTGCAAGATTTGTCGGTGATGTTGAGTTTTAAAATTGAAAGTTGGTGACAAATTGGAGAACATTTTACAAATTTGGTAAGATTTTGTTTCATATTTTGGCAATTTTGTGGTGGAAGCAAGAAGAAGTGGAAACAATTGTGCAGTATTTTCAAGCTGGAGCATTTTAATACAAATTTGCAAAAACGCTACAAGAGGTGAAAGGAAGAAGAGATTTGGACAATTATAAAGGAAATTTTAAGCTGCAAGAACTGACCTGACTATGGCACACTGTACAACATTTTCAAATTGAGTTTTTCAACAAGCTACAAAGCCAAAAATGGGCAATGTAAAAGGAGTCTGGACACAAAAAGATTGAAGTTTGAAGACTGCAATTTTATCAACATATGAAATCAGGTGAGCTATTTGTTCCTATGCTTACAAATCTGCAACATGTTGTGCTTTGAGGTATTTTTGCATGCATTTTCATAGCCTTAGCTCCATTTGCATTGTATGAAATCTAATACATTGATAGTCTAAGGTCGGGTGCGTGTTGAGTTGTTTGAGGTTTTCAAAATGGGGAACTTGGACCATTGATGGTACAGTGATAACTAATTTGTATTTTACTTTTTATTTATAGATTATTAATTATAGCAATATTTTACTGTGGGGATACACTGGGTCAGAACTTATTTTTCTAGACTTCACTGATTTATTGATCTGGTTTAAGTCTTGGTTTAGACCTGAGTTAGTCCTGGTTTAGTCCTAGTTTAGTTAGTAGATCTGATTTGAGTTTAGACCTAGAGCTAAACTGGATCTTATTGACTTATCCAGTTTAGACCAAGTTTAGCCCTGGATTAGTCAGACTTAAGTTAGACCTGGTTTAGTCTTGGTTTTGTTATAAGTCTGTTGTTGGTTTATTGGTTTATTGCAGTGAAACAGAAGGTTGGTGGTTTGAATTCCGCTCTCGACATCAACATCATTGGTTGAGCGGACATATCCACTGACCCACAGGTTGGCGATATGATTTCAGCTCCCACAGATGAATGCTGTGGTTGTGCCCTTGGGCAAGACACTTAACCCACCTCGCCCCCAGTGTTTGCGTATACTGGTGTATGAATGTGTGTGTGAATGGGTGAGTGGTTCCTTGTTGTAAAGCGCTTTGAGTGTCTTGAAGGTGGAAAAGCCTGTATAAAAATGTGACCATTTACCATTTTTATCAAAGCTGTGGCTTGGAGTTCAGACTTTGGAGGAAGACTGTTTTCTTCTGTTAAATGGCAATAATTTAACGCCTGTAGTGTTTAAGTTCATAAAATTAATACTGAAAGCAATTTTGTCTTGACAAAATTCAACTGAATAGACATTGAGCAATTCATATTTGTGAAACCTTAAAATAAAATCAAAATTTCAGTTTAAACAGAGGCCATATCCTGTTCTTGCTAAAACTCTGAAATCGAAAGTAAAACTTCAAACATCATCGGGCTCCCTGTTTTGTTATAAGCATCAATACATGTGGTTTGTGGTTAGTGATTTCAGACACTCCCTAGAAACATATGAAACATGATATAACATAGTTGTAAACATTTTTTCTATATTTTCAGGTTTCAGCAGAGTCTAGAGTTGCTGGCACATGGCGTCTAACAGCATATTTGAATCACTGGTGTCATATGAATCAGTGTTTCGAAAAGGTGAGTTTTAACTGCTTGGTTTGATACCTACTTTGAAACTGTTGCTTCAAAAGTTGGGTAGTTATATTGCATTGCATAGAGAAATTTGTCCTCTGCATTTGACCCATCATTCAGTGTCTCTGGGTTAAACTGTTAAGAGCAGTGGACCAGATCTGAGCCAGGATCCTGTGGTAGTAGTAGTAGGCTTAGTAGTAGTAGCCGCATATTGATACTTTGCAGCTGAAGTCATCAACATTCCCTGGGGGTGTGATGCTAACTGTTGGCTATGCTCTGTCGGAAGCTCTGTTACCGTACTCAAGTTAGACTTTAATCTGAGCTTTGTTTTAGCACAATCTGACCAGAAAGAACTTATCTAGCTGGAACCAGAGCAGGTGAGATGGTTTGTTAAACAAGTCCCTCTCAAATAACATTAAAGTCACAAGCTAGCTAGCATTAGCCAACAGTTTTTCAGTCAGTCCTCCTAAACAGCACCATGAACGCTCGTATTGATCACAGGCTCCTGAAAATGTGTATATTTTTTGTGTTTTGAAACTCTTATCTTAAAACTTTTTTGACAGTGTTCGTTAATGTGTGCATTGTGTCTCCATGGTAACCAGCCTGATGGCACTGTAAAATATCAATAGCCACACACGTAATCTTCATGAGCTTAGCGTCTCATGTATTGTGCTCCATATGCTAATTGTGGTTAGCAAGCCACAAACCCTTAACCACTAAAACAAATTCTAGCCTATGTGCTGTTTTGAATGTGAGTCTATTGGCTACGAGAAACACATTTAGGCATATACTATGTAACTTTTCTAGTGTCTCCATTTTGCTTTGCCTGGAATGTTCCACAGTATGGCATTAAACGTCTTCTTTCTTACATTTATTAAAATACAGTGCTTTATTGAGAAAAAAAAACAAAACAAAACATTAAAAACATGCATTCTTACTGTGAGCAGGGTCACCACTCCAGAGATCTGACCTGCAACTTGACCTGTGGGTGTCACCTGCTTGTCTCATGGAAATAGATAAATTTAATGCTATACTGTGGAACCTTACAGGCAAAGTAATACCATCTCTATGGATACAAGTAGGTTGCGTCCTCTATAAAGTAACATAATGCACATTAAAGCGAACAAATGAGTGAGGTGCTCCGAATAGTGTATTGAATGGATACACTCTGGGATTTGTTGTAGAAACACTGTTGAAGATGAGGAGATGGAGAGGGTGAGGAGACGTATGTTTCTGCTGCTGCTATGGAGATTGGGCGGAGTAGATTTGTCACTGAAATGGCAGAATGAAGGAGAGGAAAGAGAGTGTATTTATATGAATAGATTGTGATGTGATTGGTTGAGAGGCAAAGGTACCAATTGTTCTTTTTCATATATGGGCTAAAAGATGTCAGTTTGTGTGTGTGTTTGTGTGCGTGTGTGTGTGTGTGTGTGTGTGCGCGCGTGTGTGTGTAATCCTTCAGCAGTTGAGGTAGGTTCCATCGTAAAAGAAAATCTAGTTCTATCAACAAGAATAATAAGAGCAAACACATTTTACCACTCATCCAAGTAGCTTCTTCAGTTATGACAGGATTCTGAGCTAACGATACTGAAACTAACACACTGCAATAATGAGTATACTTCCATTGAACTATTCTATGGTGTGAACTGTCACCTGAGTTATGTTTTTCGATTAATAAAATGGCAAAACTGTGGAAAGTAGAAAGATTGTATTTATCGGAATAGAGGCAAAGGTACCAATTGTTCTGGTTCATTTGGGCTACAATTTTAGCTGCATTTTGTCATCTTGTTTTGAATGGGGATTTTTACATTCTAGATCAATTTTTTTAAAGTGAGGAAGAGGTGATAGGTCCAGATAAGGGATGATAAGGAGGAAGACTTGGTGAATTCTTGGTCACTGCATCAGACACAGCTGTGAAAACTCCTCTGTCCAGACCCTGCTCAGGAATGAAAATTGGTCAATTCTCAAATACTATATAAATGAATACTTAAATGAATACTTAAACACTTCAGCATGGATAGTTGTCATCCTTTTTGTTTTGGTTTTACAGTTAATTGCACCGATAACTTGAAATGTAGTTCTTCTGAATTATTACCTAAAATGCCTATTATGCTAAATATTTTTTTAGCTTTAATCCTGCGTATATCGTTGCATCTTATTAACACAGGAGTAGTGTTTTAATTCATTCACATGTTTTGTAATTGAGTTTGATTAAATGATTTCTACCACTTTATAATAGCTGCACTTTAATTAGCCGTAATAAAGCATAAACATAGGCTTAGTAACGACTTAATTAAGAGGTTAGGGTTAGGGGTTAAAGAGGAATTAAAGGTCCTATATTACACAAAATTGACTCTTGTGAGCTTTAAGCCATGTTAGAATGTTGTTACTTCATCAAAAACATACCTGGAGTTGTGTTTTGTTTCATTTACACATGTTTGAGTAACCCTTCTGTACAATACCTGGAGTTGTGTTTTGTTTCATTTACACATGTTTGAGTAACCCTCTCTGTACATCTCCAAAGCTCAAAATGCTCTGTTCCACCTCGTGATGTCATGAAGCGGTAGTGTTCAAGTTAATAGCTGCCTTTTACCTGTAGAGATCGGCAATTTCAGGGCTGAAATTATCCAAATGATTCTAGTGAAGGTGTAATGGAGTTTAAAAACACAGTGAAGCACTTCTTGTATTACCACATGACATCACAAGGTGGCAGAGGGTGTTTTCTGTTTGAGAGAAGAACTCAGCCTAAATATGCAGGGTTTGCGTGTTAAACGTGTGAATGAAACAAAACACAACTCCAGCTATGTTTTTGATGAGGGAACAACATTATAACATAGATCAAAAAATAGTGTAATATGGGCCCGTGAAGCAGCTGCTAAGACAAAACTATAAATATATATGAACTGTTAGTTCATTATGTATTAAGTCTTTGTGTAGTTATTATATTGAAACACATTGTTAAGTAGCACTGCTAAACTAATCCATAATAGTTGATAATTTGGTTTAATTAGTTTAGACCTGGGTTAGACCTGACGTTTATGTTTCAACCCATCTGCTATCCTGAATTACTTGTTCTCCATGATTGGTTACTGTCGGCTCGCTTCCTATTGGTCAATTCTCCGTCTGAAAAATCAACCAGTCTGGTGCTTGTTTACGTTCCATGTGCAAATCTTTGTCTTGGCACGTGTGTTAAGGTCAAGTGTGTGCAAACGTTATCGGCGCCTGCTCCTCTGTCAGATTAGCATGTCTGGACCACGCCTGTCGCATGTAAAGTATTGCTTCAGTTAGAGCTGTGGGTCTAACTGATACTAGACCATACGACAACACAGATATGAGAACGCATGGTACAGACAGTGCTGGTTCATGTACGGAGCAAATATTGGCTGTTATCACGATTAATAATTAAAGTTGCTGTGCCAGATTTTTACTGTCTTATAAAGGTGAAAAACAAAACTAGTTCATTTTAAACCGTTTGCAGTGGTCCAAAGTTGTTCCTCACTTACCTTATGCATTCAGAGCATCCTAATTATTCACAGCACTGAGTTTATAAGAACTTTCCACAACTTCAGAGGCCAGCGCAGACTTTCGTCATCACTGTACTGCTAACAACAACTAGCATGCTAACAGCGCACTTCCACATTTGTTGCCTATTTTAAATTACGCTAAGATACTTGTTTTTAATTTGTTGTCAACTTTATTTCGCTATCGCTATTAGCATCAGGCCACTGCAGCCAGCAGCCATTGCAAAACATGCCAAAAATGCTGTTGCGCTAACATGCTATTGTTGTCTGCTAAATTTGCACTTCAGGTTTAAAAAACCACAAGTACATGTGGTTTGGTTTGTGTAAATCCCAATGATTTACACATATTTTGACACATGTATTAGTATGAACTGATGAACTTTCATATATTTTAGTGTTGCGTCTACATTTTAAGTGTTTTTTGTCCCATTGAATCACCATAGACCAACTTCTGCACTGCTTCCTTTGACAACAGTGTGTTTAAGCCCTGATAACAACAAGCTTTAGCCAAAACTACAGGTGCAAACTTCAGATAACCCCAAAAATCTACTTCAACAACGTCCCGAAATGCCACGAGACCCAACGGGGGCGGGATGAGGTGTAAATCGAACAGTGACAGAAATGAGAAAAACAAGTGGTTTGAGTGATGGGGATAGTGGGTAATAAACACTTAAAGATATATGGACAGGGAAACAGGAGGAGATAGAGAGAGTGAGAGTAAAGTGAATGACCTCTGACCTTAAGAAAAACAAAAAAACAAAGACGTAAATTTTAAATGTTGATTTTCTTTGAGACATGATTTTAAAGGGGACAAATAATCATGTTATATTTGCATTCCCTCAGTATTAGCGTACTCAAAGTTGTATTTCAATTGGTTTATGCGTGTTTAAGTAATCCTACATTTGAGGCTTGAGCGCTTAGAAAAAGTCTGTTTTCACCTACCTCCTATCCCTGCCCACTGTTACACTTACTGAAATTACTAAAAAATTAAAACAAGAACAAAATTCCTCATGGAGAGAATTACCGTAAATATAAACATTTATAGAAAAAGGGCTGTACCTGAGTTTTTCATGTAACAAAGTAAACGCAGCTCTTAGGCTCAAAATGAGACCACAGTGTCCAGTCTGCACCTAACTCTAAAGCATTTTTTGTCGTCCGTGAACCAGGAAGTACGGGTTGTG
Organism: Periophthalmodon schlosseri; assembly: GCA_000787095.1. NCBI lineage: Eukaryota > Metazoa > Chordata > Actinopteri > Gobiiformes > Gobiidae > Periophthalmodon > Periophthalmodon schlosseri. Next base: position 113,589 of record KN471400.1, on the reverse strand, counting down.
CACTGTTAGCATGCTAGTTGTTGTTAGCATTACCGTGATGGCAAAACTCCACTCTGGTCTCTGAAAGTTGTCAGAAAACGCTTATAAACTCATCGTGGTGAATAATTAGGATGGTCTGAATGTATAAGGTAAGCGAGGAATAACTCTGGACCACTGTAAACTGTTTAAAATGAACTAGTTCTGTTTTTCACGTTAGATTCGACACATGTACAAGAAGGCCTGTCACGATAACAAATTTTGAAGTGCGATATATTGCAGAAATAAATATATACGATAGGAGATAATATTGAAACTCATTTATGCCACTGACACAAAACCCAAAGAGCAGATTTAAACCACAAAAACTATTCTAAATCTACAATACTGTTAAAAAATCATGAGCTGGAATAAAAAAACAGCAGAATGCAACACTTTAGTACTTAGTTTGCGTCTGTAATGAGTCATAGAAGTGGTTTATTCAAACTTTTACGGCTTAAATTTTATCGTACAGCTAAAAAAATACCAAAAATTACCAAAAAAGTACACATGATAAATACTGAACCCAAAAAATACTGTTCCAGCTTTCATATATGGAACGATAAGTCGATATAGTCATTGTCGTGACATCTGCACAAGAGCCACTGGGATTTGATTTTGAGCTGAACGTTGAAAATATATTAAAATGACATCAAAACTGTCACATTTCCACCTCTTGAGCGCTACCTTGATAAAATTCAACTGAAATAACAAAGACTAAACAAAAGCCAGTGAAACCATTTGGGACAGATGGGCACCAGCATGAATTATATGTGGTTACATGCAAATTTAGCATCGAGCTTTATAGGCTTTAGCAATCTGACCTTAATCCAAATAAGTGGACTAAAGCATAGCTCATATATTTGATTTAGTTGTAATAAAAATATTGTTTACTTTGAGGCACAACTTAAATTTGAATTTGCATTCTCCATGTAATATTAGCCAGAGTTATTGTATACTTGGTTTCATCTTTGTTTTGAATTTGCACATGGGTTCAAAATAATCACATTTGCATAACTTTTGTAGAAAGAAATTTGCATTGAGTTATTGAAAAGAGGTTAACTTTAGCTTAACTTAAACAGGAAGTAAGAGGAGTAGAGCTGGCCAATGTTGACACTAAAATAAAACAAAAAAAACCCAAAAGTATTCATTAAAATTACATATTGAAATAAATATATTGTAGGTTTTTATCTATAATTTGTGAATAATGCCATTTCGTGATTTGAGAATCGCTGGTAAACCACATTTGCAGAAGCCACAGACCGATGTTTTGAAAAAATAACCACAAAAAAGAGAGCGCGAAGACCAGAATGCTACAGAAAGCAAAGACAGATGGAGGAGGGAGAGAGAGAGAGGGTGGGTGGGTGAGAGGGAGTGATAGAGAGAGAGAGGGGGAGAGATACAGAGAGAGAAAACAAAAGATGTAAAGAGAGAGCAAGAGAGGAGGGAGTGAGCGAGGGGGGAATAGAGGGGAGAGATGGGGAACTGACGGAGAGATCGAAGAAGAGAACAAAAAGAGAGAGGGAGAGAGAGTGGGTAAGACAGAAAAGAGGGAGGGAGGGGGAGAGAGAGAGGAAGAGAGCAAGAGAGGAGTGAGCGCGGTAGAGACAGAGAAAGAAAGAGAGGGAGAGAGATGGGGAATTGATTGAGAAATTGAAGAAGAGAAAGAAAAGAGAGAGGGAGGGAGAGTGGGAGAGAGAAAGAGGAGTGAAGGAGGGAGAGAGAGAGGGTGAAAGAAAGAAAGGATTGAGGGAGAGAGAGAGAAAGAGAGTGGGGGGGTGATGAGAGAGCAAGCTAAAGACAAAGAAAAGGGAGGGAGAGAGAGAGAGAGGAAAAAACAGAAAGACATAGAAAGTGAGAGGAGAGATTCTGGTGAAGATGTGACCGTTGTTTTTTGACACATTGAAAGCGGAAATCGTTATTTTCACTGCACAGGCCGAACACAGGAAGGAAGGAGCGCGACAAACGACAAGAACAGAAGTGACAGGAGAGAGAGACACAAATGTGAACTGCAGGCGTTTAGAAGTTATTTTACAAGTTCAGTTGAGATGGTTATGTTAAGTTAGTAAATATTAAGACGACTTGTGATTTAGATTAAGTCTCAAGTTCAACTCTCTTTCTTACTATGTTTTTATTTTATTTTTGTTGTTTTTTCATATTTATTTACATTTATAAAGGTCCTGGATACACATCAGGACAATAAAGAGGGACAAATACATCTTTCTTTTTTTCTAACCAGACAAAATCACAGAATAAATTCAGTTGGCGGCAATTTCTTTAATCTCCCCCACATAATTAAAGCGACACTATGTAACTTTTCTATTGGGGGGTTCGCTACTTGCTTATCTCTTTGAAGATATTATTGCTTTGGCTAAAAGGAGCAACAGTATGGCATTAAACCTATCCACCTCCATACCTCCATAGAGACAAGCAGGTGACGCTGCCAGCCCAAGTTACATGTCAGCTCTGTGGAGATGGGCAAGTCAGCTAAAATCAAGAACACATACTGTTTTCAAGGTAGCTTTAATTCTCCAGAAAAGTTACATTGTGGACCCTTTTGAGCAAAAATACCCCATTTACAAATAGCAATGTTTTGTTATGTTATGCAGCTATATGTTTTTTATTTCTTGGCAGATGGCTTGTCTACTCTTGTTGTCAGTTGCGAGTCATGGCTAAGCTAAGCTAAACTTCATTAAGCTATTTTATCAGAATTTTCCACTGTATTACTTTCATATTTCAAAGTTTTCCCAAAGAAAGTCACTTGTTCACATTTTAGCCCCTTGACTAGCTTCCTGACGCTAACATCTCCCGAAGTCTACGAACTCCGCTAACCTCCGGCACCAAACCGCGTACAGCAAAGTGCCATTTCCCAATCGATAAAATCCACAACTTTTTTATGTTTTTCCCTTTAATGACGTTAGCGTGCCACCATCTTGGTCACCCTAGCTTTGCGGTTAACACTAGATTCATGCAAAAAGCCACTACCACCTTTTACGCTACACATTTGTCGCTATTTTGTGGTTAGCGTCCGAATGCAGATGCCATTAGCGGTCCCTTACATTTTTAGTCTTTCGTGAATTCCGCCCGGCGACTCGAACTCCTGATTTATTCATTGGCTCGTTTGGGACTTGTGTGGTTAAATTCTAAGGAGGTGATTGGTTGATACATCTTCCACTCTGATGAAGATTTTCTGTGTAAATTGTGGGGTTAGTTAGCATGCAAACACTTTTAGCTTAGCGTCGTAGCTTGGGACAGAGCCTGAGGGGAAGAGTGCTAAGCTAAAGTTGATTGGACATCTCCATTGACATTAATTGATTTTTGTGCCACTCTGTTATAACACTGCTGAGCTCAGAGTATATGGCCCTTTGCTTATTATTGCTTCACGCTAATCAAACTTCATTTTAAAGCAAATATAAATTCTAGAATGTTCCACAGTATGGCATTAAAATGATCTATTTTGCGTTTATTCAATTAACATTCTAGACAGGCCAAAGCATTATTCCGTCATACCTTTGTGCACTGAAGCCAATTTGTGTTTCATATTTCACAACTCAAAGAGATGTTATTGCTTTGCCTGGAATGTTCCACAATATGGCATTAAACTTATCTGTCTCCATGGAGACAATTACGTAACGCCACCAGCCCAAGTTACTGTTCAGAGCTGTGAAGAGGCGAGCCCATTCTCTGTAAGAATGTGTGTTTTGAAGTAACAAACAACCTGTAATTGGATGGATGCTGGATAGATAAGTTAATGCCATACTGTGGAACATTCCAGGGATCTCCGTGGAGACAAGCAGGCGGTGGACCCTTCATCAGATAAGTTGCATGCTTGTGTATGTGTATGGAAAACAAGAAAAGTTATTCAGTGTTGATTTCTGAGAATAAAACACCGGACGAGGAAGTTGCAAACCTAATAATTCTTGTTTTCACCTTGTGATGTCATAGAGTGGTATTATCAGGAAGTGCTCTATAGTGATTTTAAAGTCCACACACCTATACCAGACTTGTTATTTGTTTTATTTTTATAATTTCAGAGTTCATATTGGCTATCCATGGGTTTCAGAATAACAAATTAGGGCTGTTACCATAGTGATTAACAATTAAAACCAAAATAGTATATCTTGAATGAGAAATGAGCGTCCTCAAAATGTTGCGTATAACAGGAAGCCACAATCAGCCAAACCCAGGAAGTTATTGTTTTTAGCCTTATTGTAACTGCTTCTCTCCGTGACAACAGAGGCACCATTTTGTATATTTTTTATGTTATACTAAACTAGAGCTGAAATGACTTTACTTATTTTGCATATTTTAATAATATTACTGTTAAGTGATGTACAAAAGTTGTCCAAAAATGGCTGAAAAAGCAAAAAAAAAATGCATATTATCTAAATGAATTCAAACATTAAAAAATACATCTTGGTCTGGGATTTTGCTGTTGTATCTTGGTCCATTTGTTGATTTCTTTTAAATTATCCTCAAAGAAAGTCGTAATGTCCAAAAAGTGAACGTGTTTGGGGTGCGTTTGAATAATTCACCTGGGCAGCGCCGAGCGAGCATTGATTTTCTGACAGTGGCTCGGCTCTCTCCATCAAGTGCAAAGTCAAAGTTACTTAAAGACTGATTCCCTGAGTGAAAAGCTGGGATGAGATGAAGGAGAGATGGACAGATGGGGAGAGAGAGAGAGAGAGAGAGAGAGAGAGAGAGAGAGAGAGGAAGAGAGAGAAAGGGGTAGGCAGAGGTGGGAAGACAGAAAGAGGGGGAGATGGAGAGGAAGAGGGAAGAGGAGGAGAGGGGTAGAGAAAGAAAGGGGTAGGGAGAGGCAGGCAGACAGAAAGAGGTGGAGATCTAGAGAGAGGAAGAGGGAAGAAAGGGAGGAAAGAGGTAGAGAGAGAAAGGGGTAGGGTGGGGTGAGAAGACAGAAAGAAGGAGAGAGGGGGAGGTAGAGAGAGAGGAAGAGGGAAGATAGGGAGGAGGAGGAGAGAGATAGAGTGAGAAAGAGGTAGGGAGAGATGGGCAGACAGGAACAGGGAGAGAGGGGGAGATGGAGAGAGAGGTAGAGAGAGAAAGGGGTAGGGAGAGGTGGGCAGACAGAAACAGGGAGAGAAGGGGAGATGGAGAGGGGAGAAAAAAGAAGTGGGGGAGAGGGGGGGTACAGGGAGAGGAGAGAGAGAAGTGAGAGAGAGGAGACAGAAAGAAGGAGAGCAGGAGAGGCAGAATGAGAGAGAAAGAGAGAAGGGGGGCAGAAAGAAATAGGGGGAAAAGAGGGGAAGAAAGAGGAGAGAGGGGTGGGAAGGAAAGAGGGAGACAGAAACAAAGAGAGAAGGGGAGAGAGAGGTGAGAGAATTGGAGAGGGGATAGGAGGCAGAAAGAGAGAGGAGGGAGAGAGAAAAAGAGAAGGGAGCAGAAATAAAGAGGGTAGAGAAAGGGAAAAGAGAGGGAGAAAGCAGATTGAAAGAGAGAGGAGAGGGAAGAATGGGGAGAGAGAATGGAGAGGGAGAGTAGAAAAGGCCAGAGAGAGGAGACAGAAAAAGGAAAGGGAGGAGAGACGACATGAAAGAGAGAGGAGGGGGGAGAGAGGGGTAGAGAGAGAAAGAGGGAGAAAGAGGGGAGAGGGAGAGAAGGAAAGGGCAGAGAGGAGACAGAATTAGAGAGGGAAGTGGGGCTTAGCAGGAGGGGCACAAGGGTGCTTAGCAAGAGGAGCAGAGAGGGGGCGGGGGAAAGAGGGGGGAGCAGACGAGGAGGAGGAGGAGAAAAAGAGAGAAAATGGCCCGGGGCGACGTTTAGTGCAGTTTGAATGGATAAGTGGATCTAACCAAGCAGAAACTCAAGACTTCAACATTTTACGTGTTTAGATCTGAAAAAGGAAAAAAGACAAGACAGAGGACGTGTTTAATAATAATTACATTTGGACAAACTCAGCCTATTTGAACCTATTTGACAGATGCGTTAGGCCATGAGTTCTTACAGTGTATTTGAACGGGCTCAGAGACGTGTGAGGCCTATCCCCTGTTTGATTTCCTCCAGTGTATGTGAACAGACTGACAGATGTGTTAGGCCTATCCCCTACGATTTCTTATAAACGCATCACTGTTACAGGAAATGCTGCTTAAACGTGTTATACTTATTTCCAGTACATTTGTATCATAGGGGCAATACTGGACGTAGTCAGTTCTGGTTTAGTCCTGGTTTGGACCTTGTTTAGACCTGTTTTAGTCCTGGTTTAGACCTTCTTTAGACCTGATTTAGTCCTGCTATAGTCCAAGAATTACTGTTACCCAATTTGATCGGCCAGTTTTTATATCTCTATCAATTTGACTAACCATTTAAAGGTGCACTGCGTAACTTTTCTGGTGCTGAAACTTGGCCTAGTGGTGTCACCTTCTTGTCTCCATCAAGATTATGTGAGACAAGCAAGTGGAATATAACCTCCATCAGAAAAGTTACATAGTGCACCTTTAAAGCAGACCTATTCTGCAAAATGGACTTTGCAGAGCTTTTAACCATATTATAGTTGTTTTCCTTCTCATTTATGATCTCAAAGTTGTTTTTGGAGTTATTTGTACATGTTTGAACAATTTTTAATCGCCCCCCATCAACCAATCAACCCCCATTTTCACTGCTGCTGGTACACGGCCACTGCTCTGTACTTTCTTTATTTTTCACTTTTATTTTCTTAATCTGTGAAATGCGTAGGTTTCGGCAGCGTCGCCTAGTCATTTTGGAACAAAAAAAAAATCTGCATCTCACTAGTGTGATGTGCAGCTTTCTATAGGAGGTGCTTCACAGCTTCACAACTTCACAGCTCTTTGTTGTGATGACATTTACAGCGAAGTCAGCTCTCACTGGGCACCGCAGTTTTCTAACACGGAAGACAACGGGCCTCTGTCTTTTATTAAGTTGTTTTAGGTGAATATTGTGATTTAAAATGCGCAAATTGTAACATAATGATCTATGGGTGTCATAAATTACAACTATATAGCAGACACAAGCACAATGTCTTCTTTAAAGACGCTACAACACATACAGTTCAGCTTTATGTACATAAGACCTTTCTCTCCTGCTCGGCTCCATTGAGATATCTTTGATGCCAGACTGAAACATTCTAGGCAAAGTAATAACATCCATGGAGACCAGCAGGTGGCAGACCCTTCACCAGAAAAGTTACACAGTGCCCCTTTAAAGATATACAACACATATAACAACCCGTCTTTACGTACAACGGTAATCCATCCCCTTAAATCTCCCTGTTAATTTGCAGACACCTGGAGCAGGGCCTGTCTCAGTAGATCTGTATTGAAGCGGATGTCGTCGATAGCGCGCGGCGGAGGGGAGTTAGCGATTGCCTGTAGTTAGCGGCGTGTGCTAGCTGCTCTATTATTCATGAGGCCCATTGTGCGGATGCAGTTAACTGCCGCTTCAAAGTAATTAATTGATTTTCTGACATATCAGTTAGCAGCAGCGGCTAATGACAGGACAGAGGGAGAGGGGCAAGGGCACGCAAGATACTAATACTACAATACTATAGACCAAATACACAACAAATACTTACATTTATGTTGTCACTATATGCAATGTGTGTGTCATGTGGTTGTTTCAGTATTTCACTTGATAAAAAAAAAAGTTTTGTAGAGCTGTAAACATTTTATTCATGCAGACTTGAAACTAGGTCTGTAACGATTTCCTGTTTTTAACCTAAATGAACTGTTTGAGGAGCTTTTCATTCAGTAAGCTATTTATGGTGAGAGGAACAGCAAAGCAGCTGAACTGCAAATATATTTTTGTGCAAACCTGCAGAAATAGAAAACAAAAGTAAAAACCGCTTTAACAATAGAGCTTTACCCAGAATGCAGAAGACGTTACGAGAACACGAAGGAGTCACTGTTTTTTTTAAACAGTATTCTATGGTTTATGATTATGTCTTTTTAGTTTAGTAGCTCTTCCTCTTTTTATTCCTCTTTTCTTTATCTCACCCTGTCCTTGTCCCTCTCTCCCCTCTCTGCTTGCCTCCTTTTCCCCCCTCGCCCTCCTTTCTTTCTTCTAATCTCTCTCCTCCTCTACCCTCTCTCTCTACTCCCCCTCCTTGTCTTCTCTCTCTCCATCTCCATCTCTCTTTCTTCCTCTCTCTTCCTCTTCTCCATTCCCTCTCTCTCTCTCTCTCTCCTCTCCCTCTCTCATCCCTGTCTCTTTCCTTCTCTTTTGTCTCTCTCTCTCTTCCTCTCCCGTACTCACTCTCTTTTCTCTCTCTATCTTTCTCCTCTCGCTCCGTCTCTCTCTCCCCATCTATTTCCCTCTCTTCTCTTTCTCCCCTTCTCTCTATTTGTCTTTCCCACTCCCCCCCTCTCCTCTCCCTTCCTCTCTTCCATTCCTCTCTCCTCCCTCTCCTCCCTCCCTCTCTCTCCCCCTCTCTTCTCTCTCTCTTCCCTCTCTTCTACTCCTCTCTTCTCCCTCTCCTCTCTTCTCCCTTTCGCTCTCTTCTCCCTTGGTCTCTCTCCTCCCTCTCCTCTCTCTCTCTCCCTCCCTCTCTCCTCCCTCTCTCTCTCCTCCCTCCCTCCCTCTCCTCTCTCCTCTCACTCCTCTCCTCTCTCCTCCCTCTCCTCTCTCTCTCTCCTCTCTCCTCCCCCCTCCCTCTCCTCCCTCTCCTCTCTCTCCTCTCTCCTTCTCCTCCCTCTCCTCCCTCCCTCTCTCCCTCCTCCCTCTCTCTCCTCTCTCCTCCCTTTCCTCTCTCACTTTCTCCCTCTCCTCTCCTCCTTCTCCTCCCTCCCTCTCTCTCCTCTCTCCCTTTCCTCTCTCCCTCTCCTCCCTCCCTCTCCTCCTTCTCCTCTCTCCTCTCTCTCCTCCCTCCCTGTCTCCTCTCTCCTCCCTCTCTCTCCTCCCTCCCTCCCTCTCCTCTCTCCTCCCTCTCTTGTCTCTCCCTCTCTCCTCTCTCTCTCTCTCCTCTCTCCTCCCTCTCCTCCCTCTCTCTCCCCCCTCTCCCTCTCCTCTTTCTCTTGCCCTCTCCTCCCTCTTCTCTCTCCCTCTCTCTCCTCCCTCCCTCTCCCTCTCTCTCCCTCTCCTCCCTCACTCTCTCCCTCTCCTCTCCTCCTTCTCCTCTCTCCTCCCTCTTCTCTCTCCTCCCTCTCTTGTTGGTGACATTGGTCTGTGTGTAACCCTCTGTGGTCTTCAGACAGTGTCACTTGGTTGTGTGGTGCAGGTTCTTCTTCCCAGTGTGGTCCCCCCAAAACCAACACAAAACCTTAGCTTCCTCCATTGTCATTTCACATCTACACATTTGTAGTAGTGGTGACAGTAGCAGTAGTAGCAGTAGTAGCAGCAGTAGCAGTAGTAATAAATAAATAAATAAATAAATAAATAAATAAACTACAGTGAAGGAATGTTGTGATACTGCCTATATGAGATATTAATAATAATAGTAATTGCAGTACCAATATACTTCCAAAGCTGTGTTTGACTTGAACTGTAAAGTCACCCACTGAGCAGAGCCATTGTCCCAAACCGTCCTCTCTGTCCCCCCTCTGTCCTCTGCGTCCAGGGCCAGGAGCTCCCCTCAGGGCCTGGGACATCCCGCCTAAAGGATCAATACTGCGCCCACACCCAAGTCCAGAGAGAGAGAGAGAGAGAAAGGAACGAAGAGTTAGCTTGAGGATTTAGGAGAAGCATTTCCTCATATTTAACCATTCAAATTTCACGTGGTCAGATAAATAAAGACTGAAATGTGTTTTTTCTTCTACATATGTTATTGGTTAATATAAAGTCTAATGGGTTTAGTAAAGGAGGGAAGTAATGCGATTTTTCCACTAAAATAGATTTGGCTTTAAGAACAAAGAGTAAACTGAAAGCTAAAATTGCATTCATCTGTTGAACTCTTTGAGTGTTACTTTGAATGTATGGCATTAAACTTATCTATCTCCATGGAGACAAGCAGGTGATGTCACTACTAGGCCAAGAAGTTACAGGTCAGATCAGTGGAGAGGGGATCCCAGTGAGCTCACAGTGAGAATGCGTGTTTTTGGAGGGAGTTTTGAGCAAAAGAACACCTATATTTAAATAAATGCAAATTAGATAGTTTCAATGCCATACTCTGGAACATTCAAGGCAAAGTAGTAATAATCTCCCTGCACCTCTCCGCCAGAAAAGTTCCATAGAGCGGCTTTAAACATCCAAATTCTTATTAACAGTTTTACTCATGTTAGACTTTTTGCCTGCACTTAAACAAGCTCATCTTGTTTTGATGAAGACAAAGAGTAAGTTTAATGTAATGAATAACTAACAATCTCCATGGAGACTAGCAACTCTCCAGCAGAAAAGTTACACAGTGCAGCTTTAAACTAATCCAAATTCTCATTAACAGCTTTACCCATGTTAGACTTTTTCCTTGCACTTAAACAAACCTGTCTTGTCCTGATGAAGATGAGGAGTAAGTTCAGTGTAATGAATAACTAACAATCTCCATGGAAACCAGCAGCTCTCCTCTAGAAAAGTTACATAGAGCAGCTTTAAACTAATCCAAATTCTCATTAACAGCTTTACCCATGTTTGACTTTTCCCTTGCACTTAAACAAACCCTTCTTGTCGTGATGAAGACGAGGAGACGAAGATGATTTTTGATCCAGGCGTGCGGATGGCCCGGGGGCAGAGAGAGCGCTTGTCCCCCAGGGCTAGAGCTTCTCCGTCGGGCACTTTCTTCAGCTTCACTGGGCCTTCCACTCACTCACTATATTAACACGCGTACGACCAGCAGACAGACAGGACAGTATAAAAGCACTACCAAAACATAGTCCGGCCTTACATTTGGATTACATTTGGGATTGGGAAAAACAGACAGACGGTGGTGGAGGTTTGAAAGTCTACCCAGGATCGAGGCATGAATCCTGGGCAGTTCTCCGGCCACGCGCCCCTCTCTTGGGCCAT
>KN471400.1:74857-91151 GCA_000787095.1 Periophthalmodon schlosseri | reverse complement strand
GGGGGGGGGGGGAGACAGGGGGACAGAGGACAAAGAGAGAAAGAATCTCTGTGAGCAGTTTAGTGGTTAGATAGACAGTGGCTTTCTAGTAAGAAGAGAGAGATGGGAGGAAGAAAGAAGTGGAGAAGAAACAGTGGAGAGAGAGAGAGGGAAGATGAGAGAAAGAGAGAGACAGAGAGAGAGGAAATGTTTTGAAAGTTAGTCATAGTTAGTCAGCCTTCTACATTCGAACGTGTGGTAACAGCGGTTTGTGGTATACAGGGATATTGTGGTCAAGTCTAAACAGGCTAATACTACTACCTCAAATAGTACTGTGTACAAAGGCTACAACAGCAGGTAATAGTAGTATCACTAGTAGTAGTGACACGGCTTTTTATCCTGATTTCCACTATATTTAATTCATAAATAACTGTATTCAACATTTGCCAATATTGTATTTGTATATTTGTAATTAGGTCAGTCCACTGTAATATGTGGGGTCAATGTGAGTAAAGTGCTCGAGGTTCAAACCACTTACCCTCCAGTCAGTGGGCGAATGCTAAACCAAAGTGCCACTGATGCTCCGTTCAAAATATATTGAAACAATGGTATACTACTATATATTTTTTTTATTATTACCTATTCAGTTTTGTATTAGGCAACTTCTGTGGAGGAGGGTTCATCAGCTGCTTGTCTCAATGGAGATGTGATTGCTTTGCCTGGAATGTTCCACTGTGTGGCATTAAACTGATATATCTTGCATCTATTCAATTACAGGCGTTTTTATTGCTCAAAGTGACCTTACATTACATGCATTCTTATTTCTAATGGGGTTGCCTCTCCACAGATGGTGGATCTCAGATCTCAAGGTGGATCTATCTGTCTCAGATCTGAACCCGGTCTAAACCCCTTTGGTGGTCCAAATCTGGATCCTGTCTGGACTTGCTACTATTTTGAATGTAGCTTTGCAGCGTTTATGGACGAGGACAAAGATGGTGGATACAGATCAGACAAGAGAAGTTTTGAAAGAGGAACTAATACCACAGTCCCTGTAAACAGTTATATCATATTACTATTACTGCTACTTCAGTAACTACTACTACTACTACTATTACTACTACTATAAGCTGGCTACTGCTGCTACTGCCACAATTACTACTTCTACTACTACTACTACTACTACCACTACTACTACTACTACTACTACTACTACTATCACTTAAAGGGGCTACCTACTTGTCTTCATGAAGATGTGTTAATGTTTTTGCCTGAAGGTTCCACAGTATGGCATTAAACCAAGTCCAGATGTTTGTATTACCTCTCCACAGATCTGATTTGTAACTTGTCCTGGTGGCGTCACCTGCTTGTCTCCATGGAGATGGACAGGTTTAATGCAGTACTGTGGAACATTTCAGCCAAAGCCATAACATCTCCATGAATACAAGCAAGTGGCTGACTTTGCATTAGAAATACTAGGTCTGCTACTACTACTTCTACTACTGCTACAACTACTACAACAACTACTACTACTACTGCTGCTTCTACTCTACTTATGGACCTTTACAGTGGCACGTTTTACCAATAATAGATGGATCCTATACTAACTGTACTATATTTCTATCTACTACAAAAAGTACAAATACTGCCATCATTCTAATAACAGACTACAAGCCAGAGTGATAGGAAGTAAAGAGGAGATTGTGCCTAGACCTGTCACCGTCCGCCATCTTGGTATGGTCAAATAAAAGTGTCAGTTAATCTTGTGATAAGTGAGTGGCTCATTTGCATTAACACTGGTATGTCACCACGTCTATTTGTGGACAAAACAAAGGATAAATGAAATACTTGATTCTGATTGGCTGGCAGCAGACTGTGATATCAAATGTAACCAGGAAGTGTCAGTCAAAGGTGGCTAAATTAAAACAATGGAGGAGATTTACACAGCAGTCACCACAGCAACAATAAAGACAGGGAAGATGTACTATATATTGTTGTAATATTAATGCAACTTACTAATGCTATTTTAAAGATAAATTACATAATTATTAGATTTTAGTTAGTACAAATAGTATCGGAAGTTGCATATTTAACTTTTTTATGTGCACTCTAACTTCAGATGTAATTACCTTGCCTAGAATGTTCCACAGTCTGGCATCCGTTCAATTACAAGTGTTTTTATTGCAATAAAATAGACACTTTTACAGATCTGATAGCCACAGAGGTAGATAAGTTTAATGCCATACTGTGGAGCATCCTAGGACAACCATTAACATCTCCATGGAGACAACTGGTGCTGGACCTTCCACCAGAAAAGTTATACAGTGCTGCTTTAATTTTTCTTCGTGTATAGTGTGACTAAAGCTTCCATGATTGGCTGAACAGCTTAATGTACTTGTTTATAATAAATACAACATAATAATACAACTCCTACATTTTATGATACCAAATGTCTTCCCATCTGTGATCAATAGAAAATCAAGGTGCGTTCACACTTGTCCTGGTTTGGTCCTGGTTTGAACCCAGTTTAGTCCTGATATAGACTTGGGTGGGTTCTTTTCAAGTCCTGGTTTTAGTCCTCATCTAGTCCAGGTTTAGTACCATTTTATATAAGTAGTGAAGAGAACAATATTTATATTTCTGTGTTTTTTCCCCTGCAGGTAAAAGCTTCACGTTGACCATCACAGTTTTCACCAATCCTCCTCAAGTGGCCACGTATCAGAGAGCCATCAAGATCACTGTGGACGGACCCCGCGAGCCGAGACGTGAGTCAACATCATCCAGTCATTCTCAGACTGGATACATGCACTATTGGGTATAGGTGGTTTTCAGGCTCCAGAATGTGATGATGTCATACTCTCAGAGGGGGGCAAGAGACAGTTTTTCTTTCTATTGATGTCATTGTACTTTGCAGGAAATATAAAAGAAAAGGTAAACTCACAAATATTGAACCTGATCATTTGTATTAATGACTAGACACATTCACAGGACAGAAATGAACCTTTCCTGAACAACTTTAGAATGATCTTGAGTTGTATCTTTCACAAGTATAAGACACATAGACCAGTATACGCCCATGGACCACTATGGAACCTACTGGACGACTGAGGGATTACACAGATATAACCACATGGAAATATAAAAGAAAGTAATATTATTTAATAAGATCACATTCTATAGCGTGTTTTTATTATCATTGTAGTATTGAATCGGTATTGAGTATCAAGCCTATTCCCAAGTATCGGAATAGAGATTGAAATTTTAGTATCGTGACAACACTACATGCTACTAGCCTGTTTAAAATGCATAAAATAATGATAAAATAATTCATACTAGGCAATGTGGGTGAAGTGTCTTTCCTAAGAACACAACACCAGTTTGCGTTAGAGCCACAGCTACTAGTTTTCATGCATTTGCTTCTTCAAAATTATTGCTGCCTTTTTATGTAGACGTCTGCGGGACAAATTTGCATTATGAATACATGTATTTATTTGTGTATCTATTTATTGACATAGTTAGCATTCGCGCAGTATCTTTGCCTCGTAATATCTCGAGTTGCTTCTATATCCGATGGTGGCGACAGTGTAGTTAAAAATACCCGTATACTGCAGTAGTAATAGTAGTAGTCAGTACATAGTAATGCGTGGAGCTTCTGTCTGTGTGGTATAAGTGTGTGATGACATAATGTTATAGACCCATAGAGACTGTGTTAACGTGTCCCGTCTGCTGCCTCAGAGTCTGGGGTAGGAGGAGGGAGCAGAAGGGGTTTAAATGGTAGACTAAATACAAGCACAAATGAGTACAATTACTAGGTCATCTTAAGATAGGATTAGTCCTGGTTTAGTCCTGGTTTTGTCCTGGTTTTGTCCTGGTTTTGTCCTGGTTTTGTCCTGGTTTTGTCCTTGTTTAGTCCTACAAGGATCCCAAATGAGTACTTTCTATTCTCAATATATACGTTCACAAAACATTTTAAATTGTGGTAAACCTCAAATCTAATGTAACTATTTACTGTTACTACAATGAAATACTTTCGCTCCGATCACTCTGACTGCTGTGCACAAGGCTCTCAAATGTGTTAGGATACAGAACAGAAGGTCATCTTAGCATATTTCATTTGTATATTCAAATAAACATATAACCGTATTTATACATCTAAAATATAAATATTAAATAAGCTATTTTTATTACTGCTACAGATTTTTACTACTACTACTGCTGCTGCTACTATTACTACTCAACTACTACAGCTATTATCACTGCTACTACTACTGATTTTCTACTTAATGATGTGTAAACTGCATGAATTCATTATTTACATAACTTATTTGGATAAACTGAACTTACAAGTGTAGTGAACTCAACCCCTATTCTACATCTACAATACATTCACTTATCCAGGGGTTTCAGAATCATGAAAACAGGACCGTTGTCATAGCGATTAACAATTCAAAACAAAATATTAGTTCTTTTGAATGGGGAAAAAGTCCTCAAAATGTTGCATAAAACAGGAAGCTGAAATTCATGAATAGCTTTAAAAATACATATTAGAATAAAAAACAAATATGTGTAGTTCCTGTTTTGCTCCTGGCCCATGTGTTTAACAGTGTACAGTGGTGGTCCACATACTGTGTAATATCTCATGTCTTTTTGGCTGGACTTCAAAGCTGCTGTCTCTTGGGTTACTGCACTTCCTCATGTGGGCGTTTGGGACGAGTGACGCTTAAACAACAGCTGACCCCCTCATTACCCCCTCCGTACCCCCTCTGTACCCCCCTCTGTACCCCTTTAAAGCAGACCTTTTAAGAAATTTTACTTTTTAGAGTACTTTTCTAGCAGCATACTTTTACTCCTACTTGAGTAATATTTGTATTGAAGTAACAGTATTTTTACTTGAATAAAAAATTTGGTTCCTCTTCTCTACATGTGACAACAGCTTTATGTCGACAACATGAAATGATTTGGACATTTGTGTTTCTTGCACCGCTCCTTCAGATATGATTTAATTTGTCTCATTTTTGTGTCTATCCTTTGAAAATACCAGATTTTGGGATTTCCCCCCCAAAAACGTCATCATGCATATATTTATGGGTGGTTTGGTAATCGAAATTCCCACTTTTGTTCATAGTGCGTAGGATGATGAAAGATATTTTGCACCATTTCTCTAATAAAAGTACTTCCTGTGTTTTTATATTTAAGGTGACTTCCACAGTAAAGATTCAGGCTTTCCATTGAGAACATATAAGCTTTGCTCTATGTTGTTGTATCTATGTTGTAACATCATGGTGCAGAATGAGTGATGCTGTTGTTGTGTCGTTGGGCAAGACACTTCACAAAACATCTATAATGAGTTTATAAGCGCTTTTCACAAGAGAGGCAAAGAGACCAAAGTGGAGTTTTACCATCACGTCAAAGCTAACAACAACTAGCATGCTAACAGCACACTTGCTTATACAATATATCTGTACTGGGGCAAGACAAATTACACTCAAATACATGGAAACGATTGATATTTTGCGGTGACATCACACTGGGGGTGTTCTGCTTGTATGTCTATGCCGGAAATGTTCAGCAATTACCATGGTGACATAATGCACATATTAGCAAACACAGCCTGAGAAGCTTTTAGATTGTCTGAAAACAATCTAAAAATACAAAATTGTTTCAAACAGCATTTTCAGGAGCCTATTATCAATACGGGCCTCCATGGTCCTGTTTATGTGTTTGATTTTCAACAAAAAGGTGAGAGTGACTAACTGAAAAATTGTTGGCTATTGCTAGCTAGCTTGTGACTATACTTTCATGTTTGAGAGCCTTGTTTAACAATAAAAATCATTTCTCCTGTTGTAGTTCCAACTAAATCAGCTCTTTCTGGTCAGATTGTGTTAAAATAAAGCTCAGATTAAAGTCCAACAGAGCTTCAGACAGAGCAGTTGTGTTGGTCATTTGTTGTTGTCATTTTGAGATCCCCCTCGATAAGATGACCTATCTCAAGGGGCTTATCCTCCAAATAAATAAATAAATAAAAGCAGTGCTTACAGTTAGAATCACACCCCCAGGGAATGTTGATGACATCAGCTGCAAAGTATCAACTGGGTACAGGGCCATTAAAAATAACAGAATACATTATTTTGTTTTGTAGGGCATCGTCAGAAGTTGGACGAGGTAAAACCCGGGTCGTTGGCGTTTTCGGAGCGTCTGACGGAGTTGGAGCAGTTACGGCGCAGCTCAATGAGAGTCACTCCTCCTCATCATCATCACCATCACCATCATCATCCTCACCAGCAGACTGCCAACAGCAGACAGACAGCGGCAGCTCTGAACGCAGCGTCCTTCTCCAGTCCCACACACTCCCAGATCACTGCAGGTACACACACATGTATAGTGCTATAGAATACTGGTGATCAGAGGTGGGTAGAGTAGCCAAAAATTGTACTCAAGTAAGAGTAACGTTAAAATAATTAATCAAGTAGAAGTACAAAGTAGTGGTCCAAGAAATTACTCAAGTAAGAGTTAAAAAGATTTGGGAAAATTACAAGTCAAGTAAGAGTAAGTTAAAGAGTGACTGTTGGGATGTAACATCTGATTTATTATTTGAAGTGACTATAATTTGAAGGACAAAACATTAAATAATTTACAAAATCTGGTATTTTCAAAGGACAGACACAAAAATAAGACTAACTAACTAAATCATATCTGAAGGAGCAGCGCAAGAAACACAAATTATTTCACATAAAATTTTTGTCACACTCAAGTAAGAGTACTGTTACTTCAATAAAATGTTTCTCAGGTAGGAGTAAAAATATGCTGCTAGAAAAGTACAATTTCTTTAGAAAGTTAAAATAACTGAGTACTACCCATCTCTGGTGGTCAGATCTCTGAAGCTAAGCAGGGTTGAGCCTGGTTAGTACTTGGATGGGAATATCAGGTCTAACATTGGGGCAGCAGTGGCTCTAGTGTGAACTGTCGTTGTGTCCTTAGGCAAGACACTTCAACCACATTGCCTAGTATGAATGTCATGTGTGAGTGAGTGTTGGTGGTAATCAGACAGGCAGCCTCACTTCCGTCAGTCTGCCCCAGGACAGTTGTGGCTGCAGTAGTATCTTGCCAGCACCAAGTGTGGAGTGATTGAATAATGCACTGTAAAGTGCTTTGCAAGGTGCTGTATAAATCCAATGCATTATGTTGAAGGAAATTCTTACAAAAAGGATTACAAAGTGCTGCTATATTTATGTTTGCAAGTAGTGTTACTTATTATGTTATTTACTTAGATTGTAGATTCTGTAGATTTAAAATACATATAGACACATTTATAATGCAAAATTTCATCAACAGCAGCCCTAGTATTTCAGTAATACCTTACATGTACAAGCCTGTTAACCCTGTTGCGTCAGATGCTATCATCGCCGAAAGATTCGCGGTAGCGGACTTTCCATTACCGTAACTCCGCAACCAGTTGTTCTATCATGTAAATTCAAACGGCATCTCAAAGACTAACTGAAAAATTGTTGGCTTTGCTAGCTAGCTTGTGACTATACTTTCATGTTTGAGAGCCTTGTTTAACAATAAAAATCATTTCTCCTGTTGTAGTTCCAACTAAATCAGCTCTTTCTGGTCAGATTGTGTTAAAATAAAGCTCAGATTAAAGTCCAACAGAGCTTCAGACAGAGCAGTTGTGTTGGTCATTTGTTGTTGTCATTTTGAGATCCCCCTCGATAAGATGACCTATCTCAAGGGGCTTATCCTCCAAATAAATAAATAAATAAAAGCAGTGCTTACAGTTAGAATCACACCCCCAGGGAATGTTGATGACATCAGCTGCAAAGTATCAACTGGGTACAGGGCCATTAAAAATAACAGAATACATTATTTTGTTTTGTAGGGCATCGTCAGAAGTTGGACGAGGTAAAACCCGGGTCGTTGGCGTTTTCGGAGCGTCTGACGGAGTTGGAGCAGTTACGGCGCAGCTCAATGAGAGTCACTCCTCCTCATCATCATCACCATCACCATCATCATCCTCACCAGCAGACTGCCAACAGCAGACAGACAGCGGCAGCTCTGAACGCAGCGTCCTTCTCCAGTCCCACACACTCCCAGATCACTGCAGGTACACACACATGTATAGTGCTATAGAATACTGGTGATCAGAGGTGGGTAGAGTAGCCAAAAATTGTACTCAAGTAAGAGTAACGTTAAAATAATTAATCAAGTAGAAGTACAAAGTAGTGGTCCAAGAAATTACTCAAGTAAGAGTTAAAAAGATTTGGGAAAATTACAAGTCAAGTAAGAGTAAGTTAAAGAGTGACTGTTGGGATGTAACATCTGATTTATTATTTGAAGTGACTATAATTTGAAGGACAAAACATTAAATAATTTACAAAATCTGGTATTTTCAAAGGACAGACACAAAAATAAGACTAACTAACTAAATCATATCTGAAGGAGCAGCGCAAGAAACACAAATTATTTCACATAAAATTTTTGTCACACTCAAGTAAGAGTACTGTTACTTCAATAAAATGTTTCTCAGGTAGGAGTAAAAATATGCTGCTAGAAAAGTACAATTTCTTTAGAAAGTTAAAATAACTGAGTACTACCCATCTCTGGTGGTCAGATCTCTGAAGCTAAGCAGGGTTGAGCCTGGTTAGTACTTGGATGGGAATATCAGGTCTAACATTGGGGCAGCAGTGGCTCTAGTGTGAACTGTCGTTGTGTCCTTAGGCAAGACACTTCAACCACATTGCCTAGTATGAATGTCATGTGTGAGTGAGTGTTGGTGGTAATCAGACAGGCAGCCTCACTTCCGTCAGTCTGCCCCAGGACAGTTGTGGCTGCAGTAGTATCTTGCCAGCACCAAGTGTGGAGTGATTGAATAATGCACTGTAAAGTGCTTTGCAAGGTGCTGTATAAATCCAATGCATTATGTTGAAGGAAATTCTTACAAAAAGGATTACAAAGTGCTGCTATATTTATGTTTGCAAGTAGTGTTACTTATTATGTTATTTACTTAGATTGTAGATTCTGTAGATTTAAAATACATATAGACACATTTATAATGCAAAATTTCATCAACAGCAGCCCTAGTATTTCAGTAATACCTTACATGTACAAGCCTGTTAACCCTGTTGCGTCAGATGCTATCATCGCCGAAAGATTCGCGGTAGCGGACTTTCCATTACCGTAACTCCGCAACCAGTTGTTCTATCATGTAAATTCAAACGGCATCTCAAAGCAGAGGCATAAGGCTCTTTAAATATGTTACTGTCATTACAGTAATGCGCTTACGTTGTCCCTTGAAGATGACCAATCAGAGCGCAGCTGTCGCTGCGATCCTCCCACAACCAGAGCGCGCCTGTCGCTGCGATCCTCCCAATGCTAAGGAAGCACTCTGGCGACGCTCACACGATAGCATCCGATGCAAAAAGGTTAAGCCTCTCAAACCACTGCACTGTAGTCACTATTCATTCACTTACTGGTGGTAAAATAGTACTGTAGCCACAGCTGCCCTGTGGCATGCTAACAGAATCAAGGCTGCCAATCTGACCATCGGCCCCCTCCAACCACCACCAGCACTCACACACACACACCACATTCATACCAGGCAATGTGGGTGAAGTGGTATCTTGCCAGCACCAAGTGTGGAGTGATTGAATAATGCACTGTAAAGTGCTTTGCAAGGTGCTGTATAAATCCAATGCATTATGTTGAAGGAAATTCTTACAAAAAGGATTACAAAGTGCTGCTATATTTATGTTTGCAAGTAGTGTTACTTATTATGTTATTTACTTAGATTGTAGATTCTGTAGATTTAAAATACATATAGACACATTTATAATGCAAAATTTCATCAACAGCAGCCCTAGTATTTCAGTAATACCTTACATGTACAAGCCTGTTAACCCTGTTGCGTCAGATGCTATCATCGCCGAAAGATTCGCGGTAGCGGACTTTCCATTACCGTAACTCCGCAACCAGTTGTTCTATCATGTAAATTCAAACGGCATCTCAAAGCAGAGGCATAAGGCTCTTTAAATATGTTACTGTCATTACAGTAATGCGCTTACGTTGTCCCTTGAAGATGACCAATCAGAGCGCAGCTGTCGCTGCGATCCTCCCAATGCTAAGGAAGCACTCTGGCGACGCTCACACGATAGCATCCGATGCAAAAAGGTTAAGCCTCTCAAACCACTGCACTGTAGTCACTATTCATTCACTTACTGGTGGTAAAATAGTACTGTAGCCACAGCTGCCCTGTGGCATGCTAACAGAATCAAGGCTGCCAATCTGCACCATCGGCCCCTCCAACCACCACCAGCACTCACACACACACACCACATTCATACCAGGCAATGTGGGTGAAGTGTCTTGCCAAAGAACACAACAACAGTTTGCACTTGGTCAGAGCAGGAATCCAACCTTTGAGTTGTCAGTTGCATCAACTTAATTGCTTTCAGAATGTATAATGGAAGAATATTGGAAGGAGTCTCATGATAGTGATGATGGCCATATTAGGAGGAGCGATTACTCGTAGTATTAGTGGCAGTAGTTTACTTTTGGTTTTGTCAAATTCAGATCTTTGTTTCTAAGCAGAAGTAGCAGCAGTCTTATTGTAAATCATGGCGACTGCCTGATCACACGTTGTAGTAGCACTTCCTCCCTGTGGCCATGCTACGGTTTGTGCGGTCTCTCTGCGGTCCTCGTGTCGATCTTGGTCCATTTCAGTTCCTCTTCTGTGTTTGGACCCAGTGATGCGGATCTGATAGTTTCACGTGGGCGGCCATGTTGGTTAAGGCCGCAAGGAGGAAGTGAAAGACGCCTGGCAGGAAGTGACTCAAAAATATTATCGATCAAACAAATGATTCTCACGTTATGATGAAGTTATGATTTCTTAGTAGTTGCTGAGAAATGCCTTTGCAAGCAACTGAAAACTTGCTTGTTTTCAAGTGAGTGTTATTTCTTTGCTTGTAATGTTCCACAGTATGACAATGCACTTATCTATGTTGCATTTACTCAATTACAGATATTGCATTGCTAAAAAATACCTTAAAAACATATATTCTTATTGTTAGCATAATCTCCTCCCCCCGAATCTCCTCTGACCAATAACTTGGCCTGGTGGCATCAGCTGCTTGTCTTCACAACCGTTGCCATTGCAATTAATAATTTAAATCTAAAAATTAGTGAAAAAACTAGTGATTAACAATGTAAAACTAAATATTATATCTTTTGAATAGTGAAAATGTTGGATAATGTGGGCAAGACAAATTTTACTCAAAAAAATTGGGTACGACAAGCTCTTTAAATGGTTTTCAGAATGATAAAAACATCCGTTGTCTTAGCGATTAACTATTTAAAACTGAATATTACCTTACCTATCTTTTGAATGGAAAAAAGTTCTCAAAATGTTGGATATAACAGGAAGCTGACACCCACGAATAGCTCCATGTCCAGGGGGCTTGTCTTTTCCCCTTACCCCACTGGAGCTTACTGTGTCTGGGTATGTTTAGGCGGCTCTTGGCCCTGGTCCATGGTTCAGATTTGGCTCGAGTTGTAAAGGCCCTGTTTAACTGTGTCTGCGGCTGGAGTTTATTGGACTGTGGAGAAATCCATTCATCCACTCGCCCACTCACCGCTAATCACTTCCTCTGGGCGCCATGACAACAGCACAGAAGCTAACAGGCTAAAGTTTGGGGGTTTTGCTAACTTTTGTCTTACCTAATTCATGGATTTCAGTTTTCTGGTGGTAAAAAATTAGGACTAGGATTAGGATCAAAAAGAGATAATATTTGGTTTTGAATGGATAATTGCTATGGTAACGGTACTATAATCACTCTCAAACTCATGGATAAGTGGGAATATAATTAGAATTGTCTATAGTCTGTTTCAACTTGGTCAAACAAGGTGAAGTCATAATTAATCAACAAAACATAAGCTTGAGAAATACTGCCACCTGGTGATCTTAAAAGGGACTATTAATAAAATCCAAATAGTTGTATAAGTCAGGCTCAAGACCAGAGGTGACAGAGCCTTTTCTGTGGCAGCGCCCAAACTGTGGAACAGTGCCCTCTGCCTGTCAGATCCTCTCAGTCTTAACGCAGTTTAAGACCAGACTGAAAACTCCACCTCTTCTCCCTGGTATTTAATACTAGCTAGACAGGATATGTTGGTGTTTTATTGTTCTTTGCCTATACATCATTTAAAGATTTCACATAGAAAAAAAACTAAAACTTTTTTGCCAAAAATAGACTAAAATAAAACATGTTTTTTTCATTATGGATGAACTGAAAAATTTAGAAAAACGTGTAACTTTCTATTTACATGAAATCATGCAGTTGACTTTTGCCCTCCAGGACAATTATCACCTTAATAGAGCTGTTGTTCTGCCATATATAACATTAAATGTAAATGAAAAATGTACCCAAACAAATGTCTTCTCTCTTCAGACTCCAGACAGATGCAGTCATCTCCTTCTTGGTCCTACGACCAATCATATCCATACCTGGGCCAGATAACCACGCCCACTGTGCACTCGGCCAATCCGCTGTCTCCGGGGCGGTCCTCCCTCGAGCTCTCGTCACGACTCACAGGTAATGACTTACTATATGTGTGATGTGAAATATGAAATAACAGTGTCACTATTATGCTGCAACTGTAATGAAACA
Source organism: Periophthalmodon schlosseri (assembly GCA_000787095.1). NCBI lineage: Eukaryota > Metazoa > Chordata > Actinopteri > Gobiiformes > Gobiidae > Periophthalmodon > Periophthalmodon schlosseri. The sequence continues at coordinate 78,516 of KN471400.1, read as the reverse complement.
TTTATTCAACAGTCTAGGTTCTCATATAAACTCACAAGCAATAGCAAACAATAGCATAGCATAAAAACTTTAAAAACAATTATCAAACTAAATAATACAATAAACAAACAATATTAATGTTCCAGTTTGCTAATGTCACCTTTCCTCCTGTCACGCAATTCTCCTTTTAATATAGTAGTAAAAAAAACGTATACAATTTTTCGGACAAGTATTGTAATTGCGATTAGATTAGTGTTTTATGTTTAAAAAGTAGGATTCTTTTAAGAGTGCACATTGTAAACAACTCCAGTACCGTTAACATTTGAGAGAAATCTGAACTGATGAACTAATACAAGAATTCCATGCATTTCAGAACGTGTTTGGAGAGGTTTAAAAATCTAAGTTTTTTTTGTTTTATTACCTAAACAATTGTAGTCATTATAATTTGATAACTGCACCAACTCAAATAGTGATTTATATTTGATTGCGATATATATTGCACAGCCTTACAATGTCTCTTCTCCATTTCTTTTATATTTAAATAATTAACCCTTGATTTATCTGATCTCTTTTTTAGGTCCAGAGCTCACAGCGTTCAGTGACCCTCGTATGACTATCGAGCGCCCCTTCACCTCTCTGCCCTCTCTTCCCGACTCGCGCTTTTCCGATCCTCGCGTTCACTACCCCCCCACCGCCGCCGCCTTCACCTATAGCCCCGCCCACAACACGGTTTCCAACGGCGCCCTGGGCATCGGACGCTACCACACCTACCTGCCTCCGCCCTACTCCACCAGCACGCCCCACCAGACCCAGAATGGACCGTTCCAATCCACATCTTCGCCCTATCACCTCTACTACTCCACAGGTGAGGAAGAAACCTTTTTTATCTCACAATGCTGAAAATTAGCGCTGAACTATTTGGAAAAATATCTAATCATGATTTTTTTTTGACAAGCTTTGATGATTTGTGATTTATGTTTTAATAATAGGATTCTGTTCAAGAATCCTACTGAAATATGAACTGACAAACTAACACAAGAATCTCATTTCAGAACTAACTAAACTACAGGGTTAGCAGTTTTTATACAAAATAAGAAAATATTTTGCGATTAATCTTAAAGTCCACCTGAAAATATACTGGTCTCAAACTAAAGTTTTTTAAAATGTTATAAATTTATATAGTTCAGAGGTTCTTTCAATTAACCACAAAGCGCAAAGTCCCTAATTCTCTTTAATAATATCAGATCAGCCTATATTGGCCCCTTCTGGTTAAAGTTATTATCTTTGGCCATATCCTGCAGTTTCCAATTTCCTAGAACCTCCTTTTTGGTGATAAAAATTAAACATTGCTGATCAAACTTTTTTTCTTTTTTTTTTTGGTAATTGAACTTTGTCAGTGTAACAACACCATGCCAAAAATGTATTCTGTAGAAAGAAATATTAGTAGATTTTCATTTTTTAAATGAAATGTTTCAATGTTTTATACTAATAATTTGAAAGCAAATATTTTAGACAGATTTTTCTTATTTCTTGATAGAATCTGATAAAATCTGAAATTTACATGGGTTTTTTGTGGAGCAGCATCTTATAACCTTAAGCTTGGCAGTTTGATCCCTAAACAGTACATAGTATATCTGTGTAATCCCTCAGTCGTCCAGTAAACTGGACCAAAAGTGCATAGTATACTCTTGTTGTGTCCTCAGGCAAGTCACTTTACCCACACTGCCTATGTGTGCATGCTATTCAGAGGGGCTAGTAATAACATTTATCTTATTTCTCTCCCTTTTTAGGCTCATACCAGTTGTCGATGATGGCTGGTGGAGACCGAGCAGTCAATGGAGGTGATTCGCGTTCCCCTCCCCGAATCCTGCCACCCTGCACCAACGCCTCCACAGGCTCCGCCCTCCTCCACCCCTCGCTGCCCAATCAGAACGAAGGAGTCGGCGTGGAGGTGGAGTCAAGCCACAGCTCCTCCCCTACCAACATGGCTGCCGCTGAAGCCGTGTGGAGACCATACTGAAAGACAGAAGAGTGGTCTAAAGTCAGGCAACCCTAAAGACAGTGGGCAAATCATCACTGAACTAAGAAACTTAAATCTATGCATTTTATATTTTGGAGTAGTAAAGTAAATATTTGAAAGTAAAATAGGCCAAAAATGACTGTATTAATATTATATTATTATATTCATTGATGCAGACTAATCCTCCTGCTATATTTGAAAGGGTCTATATTACGCTATGTTCTAATGTTGTTTCCTCATCAAAAACATACCTGGAGTTTTGTTTTGCCTCATTCTCTCATGTTTAACACACAAACCCTGCATATTTAGGCTGAGTTCTTCTCACAAACAGAAAACACTCTGTTCCACCTTGTGATGTCATGTGGTAATACAGGAAGTTCAACTTCACTGTGTTTTTGAACTCCATACACCTTCACTAGAATCAATTGGATCACTTCAGCCCTGGAATTGACAGTCTCTAATTAACTAAAGGTAAAAGTAGCTGTTAACTTAAAAAACTGCCACTATATGACATCACAAGGTGGAACAGAGCATTTTGAGCTTTGGAGATGCAGACAGACTAATAATAAAGGGTTACTCAGACATGTGTGAATGAAACAAAACACAACTTCAGGTATGTTTTTGAGGAGGTAACAGCATTATAACATGGCCTAAAGTTCACAAGAGTCCATTTTGTGTAATATAGGACCTGTAAACTATTTTTAAAACATAGCTTCTTTTATCTGTAATGTGTAAATCAAATGAAATATGATTTAAAGAAATAATGTCCCACAGTATGGCATTTTATTTTGCATTTATTCAATAACATACTTTTAATTCAGATAATACAGATCTGACCTGTAACTTGACCTGGTGGCTTCAATTGCTTGTTTCTATGGGATATGTGCATTTTCAACTTTCAAGGCAAAGTAATAACATCTCCATGGAGACAAGCAGGTGGCGTACCCTCCCTTAGAAAAGTTACATAGTGCACCTTTAAATAAACTGCATTTGAAGAAGTTCAAGAATCCTTTGCCCACTTTCTTGGTTGTTGCTTGGACCAATTTTTCCAATCTACTGAAACTGATACAGACATTCTACATTTAAGGACCTATCAGAAAAGAAGAAATTTAAACCAGGAAATGAACTTTAGTTTTACACTGACGATGTACAGCATGCGGTGGCACTGGACTGAAAACCATTGTAAATTATCTTGTGTCGTCTCATTGTCATGGTGAATAGAATTGTTGATGCCAAAAATGTGATGCTCTGACTTTTTATGTCACCAACCAAACTACAAAACAAGTTGGCATTATTTCACCTTTTCATATTTTTGTTCCTATAATTTGATAAACCTTGTCATTCTATTGTTTTTGCTACTTATTTGTTGAACTACTGTGATGCAAAATAGTCAGTAGATTACATTTTGAATAAATATTTAACACGGTACCGTATGAAGATATATTAAAGCTACCATCCGTAATTAGACTGGCTGACCCACCCCTGTTGTATTCTCACATATCACCACAAGATGTTATCTACGTTACTGCTGTCTGATAGTGTGCCAGCTTTGGTCTGACAGAAGAAGACCAGAGAGCACAGGTGAGACTGTACAAAGGCCAGGTGAGGGGAGGGGGGAGGGGCCAGGGGAGGGGGGGACAGGTTTCACATCTTCCATCTA
>KN471400.1:47082-69257 GCA_000787095.1 Periophthalmodon schlosseri | reverse complement strand
ATGAACGCAGAGAGGAGCTTCACCGGCAAGAGCGCCCCCTGGTCCCAAGACGGCCCACTGCAGCAGAGCCTCATGAGCGAATGGTGAGCAGTAGACTTGTACAAATATTAGCAGTAGTATTAGATTAAAGTTGTAGTAATGGCATGGTGAAGGATACAACTTTTGAATCATTATTAATCTTTTTCATCATCTTTTTCTGAGTTGTAATGTAATGTTCAGAAAAGAGACAATGTTAAGATTTCCAAATTTGTTTTAAAAATGTGAATTTAAGCCATAGGATAGGGCTGCAACATTAATCGCAATCAAATCGCAATTTGAATTGATGCAATTAGTAATTCACAAAAGCTGCAATTTTTTGAAGTTCCATCCTCCACAAACAACAAAATCTCTTGTCTTATTCTGCATAAAAATGCTAACCCTGTAGTTTAAATCTGTGCAAACATGTTCTCAAATGTGATTCTTGTATTAGTTTGTCAGTTCAGAATTCAGTCTTTTTGTCATTTCTTGGACGTGCTTAAAATGTGAACTTTGAACATTAAAACATTAATTGAAAAAATCGCAAGGCTTGTCAGAAAAATTACAATTAGATATTTGACCCAAATCATGCTGCCCAAATATAGGACCTTAAAAGTTAAAATGTTAATAGTTGCTTTGTGTTTTCCATAGGTCTGTGAGCCTGTCGTCCCTGTACAGTTTACTCAAGGCCAAACTCTGTCCATATTTCTACCTCTGCTCCTATCAGGTATGTGCCATTATTCCAAAAGCTCACATGAAAACGTATTGTTTTTTTCGACTCCTTAATATTTCTGTCATTTTCCCAGTTCACAGTGCTGTTCAAAGCAGCCGGCCTCAGTGGAACCAACAGCATCACGGCTCTGATTTCTCCCACGACCAGAGGACTCCGAGAGGCCATGAAGGCGGAGGGTGGGTCTATGATGAATACCATATTTATTTTTATCAATTATGCAATAGCGAAACTTCTCAAGGTCCATACAAACATTACAATACTTCAGTTAATATAATGTCTTCTTTGAGAGCTATATGTCCTCCCTGTGTCTCCATGGGGTGTTATTCTGTGTAAAACCTGCCAACTCTGTAGTGTAGACCTCTGCAAACATGTTCTGAAATGCATGGGATTCTTGGATTAGTTTAGTAGTTCAGTAGTTTCATTCTCTGTGCTCCAATGTTAATGCCTCTAGATGTGTTTAAAATGTCTAGTCTCAGGAAAAAAAAAATTCTTGGAATTGTTCAGCCCATCTTGAATACATTTATTTATATTATTTATATAGCACACATCAAAATGTAGTGCATGTATTTTGCTCTTTACAAAGTGTATTTGTCGACAATGTCTCAAGAAGAATCCATCTGAATCACTACTTCATATGTCACTGTCTTCTTTCAGGGATAGAGTTCAGTCTCCCCCTGGTGGAGGAGTTGAGGAAGAGCAGGGACCTGGACATTGACAATGAACTGGACTGTGGCAAAGAGAAAGACGATGAGTATGTTTGGTTTTCTGTATTTTTATAAAACAGTTACAGTAATTTACTGTAATTTTATATTTTTAAGATAAGAAAGATTAGAAATTCTCTGGTAGCTTTAAAGGTGCACTATGTAACTTTTCTGTTGGAGGGTCCACCACCTGCTTGTCTCCATGGTGATGTCATTGCATTGCCTGGAATAGATAGACTTATCTATCTTCATGGAGACAAGCAGGTGACCCCACCAAGCCAAGTTACTGGTCAGATCTATGGAGAGGCGAATCCACTCATAGTAAGAAAGCATGTTCCTGAAGGTATTTTTGAGCAATAAAACACCTGTAATTGAATAAATGCCAGATAACTTTAATGCCATACTGTGGAACATGCTAAGCAAAGTAATAACATCTCCACGAGTAGGCCTGTCACAATAATTACTATATCGACTTATTCTTCAGTATATGAAAGCTGGTACAATATTTGTTTATGGTCAATATTTATCATGTGTGCCTTTTTTTGCACTACTGGGACATTTCAGGTTTTTTTTAGCTATATGTTAAGATTTAAGCAGTAAAAGGTTGAATTAATAACTTCTATGTCTCATTACAGATGCAAACTAACAACTAAAGTGTTTGATTCTGCTGTTTATTTGGTGCAGCTCATGATTTTTAACCATATTGTAGATTTAGAATAGTTTTTGTGGTTTAAATCTGCTCTTGGGTTTTTGTGTCAAAAATTTGTTTCAATATTATCGTTTATTTACTTCAGCAATATATCGAACTTCAAAATTTGTTATGGTGACAGGCCACGAGACAAGCATTGGAAAAGTTACATAGTGCCCCTTTAAAACACAGTATAATGCAAGTAGCCAAAGGTCAGAATTCAAACATAACAAGGAGGATGTACACGAGGAAGACTTTTAAGAAAATATGCAAAAAATATGAAGTTTGTGTAAAAGTATAAGCTACCACGAAATAAAATTAGCGTTGCTGGAACTGTCCATAAACAAACTAAATACAGTTTACACTCTCATATTAACACTTTTTGATATTTTGTTGAAGGATTTACAGAAGGAATAGTTTTAACAATATATGCAAAAAATATAACATTTGCGTAAAAAAAGCTGCCATAAAATATTATAATTGCAGTAACTGTGCATCATATTAATATGTTTTGATATTTTGTTGACTCAGCTGTTGTGGAGATAAAGAGGAGGAGGATTGTGAAGAAGAGAAGGAGCAGACGGAGACAAAGAGCGCTGATGAAGATGATGATGAAGATGAAGGCATGTCGTGGCTGAAGGAGATGGGCGTCCAGGACAAGATCAAGAAACCAGACTCTATCTCCATTCAACTGTATCCTTTTATTTCATTCCAGAATTGGGTCATATTTACACAATTACTATTTCATCTCTAAACATACAAATTGGTCTAGTTGTTTTAAAAGTTGTGTTTATGAGTTTCAGATATGTTTTGTTTTGAATTAATTTCTATGGCAGCCGTTCAAACTTTTCGTCATTCTGAAACTCATAGTGCAACGTATTTTTGCAAGATGGATAAGTTTAATGCTTTACCATGGAACATTTCAGGCACCTTAATCCTAATGAACAGATATTAAGAATGATTCAGGATTAGTAAATTAAGTAATTAAGGAGTTATTAGTATTAATTAGGTAGTTACTAAGCCAGAATCATTCTTAATTAACTGTTTGTTCATTATTAAGTCTTTCTTCCTCACTTTATTAAAGCTAATTAAGGTGTAGTGATTATAAAGTGTTATTGTAGAGATCAATAATGTAGTTTAAGTCCTTGACCCCTGTCCCAGGCGTAAAGAGGGTCAGGCGATGTCTCTGGATCACAAACCTGAGTCGGTGGTCCTGGTGGAGGGTCCCGACACTTTCACGCTCATAAACTTCCTCATCAACTGTAAGAGTCTGGTGGCGTCTGCAGGGTCTCAGGCCGGACTGCCCCCCACTCTGCTCAGCCCCGTGGCCTTCAGAGGAGCCGCCATGCACACGCTCAAGGTACAGAGATACATCTGTCTTTATACTTTTTGTTTTTATCAATTATAAACTGGTGTGTGTGTGTGTTCAGTTCCTTCTCAGAACCAAGGCGTTGTGCCCGTAGACAAGACACTTCCACATTGCCTAGTATGAATGTGTTGTGTGAGTGTTGGTCGGATTGGTCAAGGTTGGCTACAGTTTGGTGCTTTGAGAGGCTTTGACGAGTCTGTAAAGACCATTACAAGTGTAAGGCATTATTAGTAATGGGTCAATTTGAGTTATTGCTGTAGTTATTAAGTGTTAAAAATACTAAAATGTGGCTGATAAAGAAATGGGTTTTTTAAGTATTTTGTCATTTTAGGCAAGAAGCGTGAATGTGAAAAGCCAAGTGGGAATGGGCTACCAGAATATCAGCAGTTTGGAGGTCACAGGTAAATCTGCTCATTTACTTCATAGGGAATAACTGCACCTAATGAGTAGAAATGATTATTCTGAAGATCTATCAACCATTTAAACTGTTTGTCCATCTTCCTGATTGTCTCCAGGTCCGATCCTGCCCTCTTCTCTTCACGCCATCACGGCTCTGCTCCGTCCAGCTCAAAAAGGAAACTTCTCTGCGTCTCTGTACACACACGCCCCCACGGCAGTCATGAACGTGCACAAGAACAAGACACAGGTACAACTCAATATATCACACAATATAACAGCACCAAAATGTGTTTGAAACTGAAGTGTTGAGAAATAGCAACAGCAACTTAAGGTAAGGTAAGAAAATGTACGTTGAGTACACAAAAAGTGCTTTAAAAGTCCAATGTTATAAATATTTAGATTTTTTTTTCATATATTTTTACATATAGAACAGAGGAGTTAAGTAAAGAATAAATAACATACTAAGCACTAGTGTTGTCCAGCATTAACTGTTTGTAGATTTACTCATCTTAGTTACATTAGTTACAAAATAGATACATTTATTTGCTGCAGTGTAAAAATTCAAAATCTTTTATACACAACACTGACTATTTCTTTATTTAGAGACAAATCTATTCACGTTTTTGCTTTGATTTGGTTTAACTATTATTTAGGTCTACCTTATCCATGGTTACAGCTGGTTTAGTCTCATTGTAGACCAGGTTAGACAAGATCAGAATAGTAAACGTTATCTTAGGTGGTACTTGGTGTGAAATGTTTGAGAGCCACTGAGATTCATATTAACCCTATAATGCCAAATGTATCAAATTTGATACAGCATTTCTGAGATTCATATTAACCCTATAATGCCAAATGTATCAAATTTGATACAAGCATTTCTGAGACCTAATGCATCACCTTATGGTAAAAACTTCACTCAAAACCCTCTTGTATCCAGTCTGATACTTGTCTTCCACCCCCTGGTGGACACCTTTATCACTACAACAATTAAAACACAGTACATGAGACAATCCAAGATGATTTAATAATAATTTTTTGTAATTTTTTTTTTTTTTCAAATTTTGTGAAAGAGCCAAATAAAGGTTCCAGATTCAAGAAATCAGAATTTTCTGTCCATTATTTCTGGGGTCAGGCATTACAGGGTTAAACACGTTACAGTATCACTTGGGTTTATATGCATCTTTTATAATGTTCTATTTTATTCTTAAGCTGTTTCTTTGTATTTTATTGTTAGATGTGGCATATATATAATGCTAACTTCTATGGGAATGTTTTGGCGCAATTGAAGTCAATCTTCAATAAATCTAATCTAATCTAACCCAATAATGTCTTTGTTTGTCCAGTCTTCCTCCTCTGCAGTGGACCTTTCCTCCTGTGGCCTCCTCTCTACTTCAGTCCAACAGCTCCAAACTCCATCGACTCTGGGCAAAACGGCTCTGAATCACCTCAACATGAACAACTACAGCTACACATGGAAAAACTAACCACAAACATCACAAATCTACTCTCCTTTTAGTTTTAACTAAACTTTAGCTCGATCACATTCAAAAGCAGTTGAACCCTTGATTTTATACTTGAATATTTTAAACTAGAGCCGCAAGATAAAACACAATCAAAACTAAATCAGAGTTTGAATGGATCGCAAAGGCAGCTATCGAAATCATTTCCTGTCTTATTCTGCATAAAACTGTTAACCCTGTAGTCCAGATCTGTACAAACATGTTCTGAAATGTGATTCTTGTGTTAGTTTGTCAGTTCAGATTTCAGTCTTTTTGTCAATTCTTCTGGACACAGTTAAAATTATATTATTAAAACATAAATCACAAATCTAATCACAATCACAGTGCTTCCCAAATCCTGCAGCCCTATTTTAAACTGATTTTAACTCATTGCACTACGATATATCTACCTGAAAATGAAAAAGTATGTTTAAAAGTCCGCTATGTATATTTTCCAGTGAGGTCCGCCACCTGCACTGTGTGAAAAGTTCCACAGTATGGCATTAAACTTATCTGTCTTGCATTTATTCCATTACAGATTTTGAATTGCTCTAAATGCTTAGAAATACATGCATTCTTACTGTGTGCTTGAAAATGTGTAAGTTTAATGTGATAGTCTGGAATAATCCAGGCAGGCACAGAAATAACATCTCGATCGAACAAGGCAACTGGAAAAGTTACATAGTGCACCTTTAGTTTGTTTGAATAGCTTTTTTTAAATGAATTTTGTGTTGGTTTAATTTCTCTTTTGTATGTAATCCTAATCCTAAATTTGATTTTAAATGTTACTTTCTTTAATTTTGATTTTGAAAAATAACTTCTCAAAGCAAAAAATCCACTTTTTTGTTATTAAGTCTGTTTCAAATTACTTGCCTATTATATATTTTGTTTTATGTTTTAAGCAATTTTAAATGTGTCTTAACTAAAAATTTAAATATATTTTGCTTTTAATAGTATATTTCTTACACTATACACTTTTTTTCCTTTGTGCTGTCGCGGTTTTGCTTTTATTTCAAATTAAAATGTTAGGATTTTGATATTTTTGGTGTAAATTGTCATCACTCTTTTAAACTGCAGCTTGTGTGAATTCCCCAAACGTCAAAAGTGACATTTTGGACACGTGGCTGTTGGTCTCCTGTTACACTTCGACCCAATATTGACTGACACCAAAGTATGCACAGGGTTTACTGTTCTCACTTAGTAAACATACAGATTTGAAAGAATGTTTGCTTCACACCAGCCGTTCTGCCTTACAGGCGTTTGCCTTTTAAATACAGAGACTTTTATTTTTGAAATTTGCTTTTATTTTGGTACTCCACACCAGTCCGTGGTACCGGAAGTGTGAAAAATAAGATGAGAGCGCAAGTTAGAAAAGAGGCAATAAAAAAGCAATAGACCCGAACATCTAAATATTAAACTTAGTGAAACTCCTACAGAAGCAACGCCTGTATGTATACATTTGTACATTTCATTTAGGCCATTTCATTGGATTATAAATTATTTAAAAACGAACTTGTAAAGTTAAAAAAGACGTTATTATAGTAGTCAGCCACGTTATTTATGTTAATGAATTAGGCCCGAGTTCCTACAGGGCGTAGGGCCTATTGCAGAGTGCATGTCCCCCAAACACCTGGCATCAAGCACTGTCCAAGCACGGGCCATATTTATAACTGCCAAAATGAATGGAAGTCAGTGGGAGGTCAGAGGGCGACCCCGACGACGTGGCGAATCACGCGCGCTAACGCACCCGTGTCTGTGTGATCCCTCAGTCGTGTCTGTGATCCCTCAGTCGTGTCTGTGTGATCCCTCACAGTCGTGTCTGTGATCCCTCAGTCGTGTCTGTGATCCCTCAGTCGTGTCTGTGATCCCTCAGTCGTGTCTGTGATCCCTCAGTCGCACCAGTTTTCTCTATCCTCATGAGAGTGAGCCCAAAATTTCCCATTCATGGGAAAAATATTAGTATCCTGGAAGAATGAAATTTGGCAGATTCACTCTTCATGTCATCCCAATCAAAAAAGACAAAAGGACTAATGTAGTATTTTGATTGCTGTTGCCATGGCAATGGGCGAAAATGCCTATGTTATCCTAATGGGAACATTTCCATATTTTCCTATATTTCAAAGTAATATAACAACTTATTAGCTTCATTCTTTAGCTTCATTAATTTTTCTCATGTTAAAATAAGCCACCAATCTGGTAAATGCTTTATTACAAGTTACTGAGCTCGCAATATTACAGGTACTGGAATGTGAAATCGTTGCAAGAGATCACTGACTGTACCTTTATTTTTCTCTTGCAGTTTCACTCTACATTCTTATAATGAGTATTAAAACTGAAAACTACAACAACTGTCTTGTCATTGAATCAGTTTCGCTCGCTGTCAAGCTGGAACTGCTCACGTCTCAGTATCATATTCAGTATCATAACAGCACTAGTGGACAGTACACTAGTGCTGTTATGATACTGGAATTTCAAACTCTATTTCGATACTAAGGAATAGACTTGATACTCAATACCGATTCTGATTCCACATTGAAAAAAACACTATTTAGACAATAGAATGTGATTTTTCAACATTAAATGGTCAGTCGTCCAGTAGGTTCCATAGTGGTCCATGGGCGTGTACTAGTCTATGTGTCTTATACTTGTGAAAGATACAGCTCAACATCATTCTAAAGATATTCAGGAAAGGTTCATTTCTGTCTTGTGAGCGTGACTTTTTTAGTATCAATACCTGCTCAAATGAGTATCTAGTTTCGATACTAGTTTTAGTCTCGATTAGTGTCTGATTTTTGATACTTGTGCAATGAAAATGCATGTAGTTAATAGCAAATTACAATGTAATTATATGGCATCTACTTTCAGAAACGGCACTACAAGATTTATTGCCATCAAATCTAAATCATAATTTGAATTGTTTTAAGTGGCAAAGTACAAAGGTTATTTAAACATTTCTTTCCTCTTCAAAAAACTAACTGTCTTGTCTCATTCTGTTTAAAAGCTGTTAACGCTGTAGTTTAGACGTCTACAAACATGTTCTGAAATGCATGGGATTCTTCAGTCTTCTCTCAAATAATAATGCTCTTGGATGGGTTTAAAAATAAGAATAAAATATGAATATGAACTAACAATACAAAATACCATGTTTCATCAGTGCACATAAGGACTAGTGAAACTAAAATGTATTAATCATTTGAATAAAGTCTAGACTGAAATTTGGCTAAGCATGATCTTATTAGTCATCATATTGAATTATATTTTCCATTTTCCATTTTGTTTTTGCAGAGTCAAAATCCAGTCACCTCACAGGGCTTCACAAAATGATTGAATTAACCTAAAAGAAAGTTAGAAAATCAAACTGTAAAAGAGGCATTGGTCAATAACAGATGAAAGTATAGAGAGTAGAAAGTATATAAATGTGTATGTACAGACTAAAGACTATACATCTGTGAAGTTTTAAGTGTATAAGTATAGATGTTTCCGACTAAGTTTTATGCATTTGACTCCCCACAGCCCTTTACAGCAAACAGGAAGTACATACATGACCCTTTTAAAATAAAAGTCCCAAGTGTAATGGGAGAAGAGGCTGCACTAGGCATCTGCTCCTGGTAATACCACCACTGGGATTTCTAAACTGTTTTTGGACTGAACAGATCTGATTAACGTGGTAAGAACTGTAATTTTATATCTTTTTCTTATGTTTTACCTCATCAGTTCATTCCTGCATCATTTTATTTTGCAGAATCTATCCACTTAAATTAATTGCAGCCAATAAAACAAATGCATTTAAATGAGAACAGCTAAGTGTATTAATTTAGCTTTTAAATTGTCAAAATATGAAACTTGTTAGTAGCTATGTAGTTTAGGTGTCACTTGTCAAATTCCACTGTACAAGTCTATTTTTACCATGAACGTGTATCTAGATGTGTTACATGCATGTACTTGCTTGCAATATGAGTAAGTCGTGAGCTGGCATATTTTAAAGCACTTTATATTGTTTTACCTGGTATTTTTGTTGTCTTTTTGCAGAAAATGCCTCTAATCTGGACGTTAGTGCTGCTCATTTGTTGTGGATGGGTCTACTCTGGTAAGTTTGTGCATCATTTTAGGTCATTCACAAATATTAAAATGTAGATTGAAAGGGTCTTACCTGGTTAATACTGCTCCTCTCCCCTTGTCTAGGTCTACGTGCTTTAGTCCTGGAGTAGACCTGGCTTAGTTCTAGGGTTGTCCTGGTATGGCCCTAGTTTAGACCTGGTTTAGTCCTAGGTTAGTCCTGGTTTAGTCCTGGGTTAGACCTGGTCTAGTCCTGGGCTAGACCTCATTTAGTACTTTTCTGGGGAGTTCTGCAGTAGTGCACTATCTATTTGCTTTTGTCCTGGGTTAGTCCTGGGTTACACCTGGTTTTGTCCTAAATAAATCCTGGATTAGTATCACTATTATGGGGTGCTGTGGTCAGTATCTATTAGAGCTGCTTCATTTCTAGGTTTAGACCTGGTTTAGACCTAAGTTTGTCCTGGTATGGCCCTGGTTTAGTCCTAGTTTAGACCTGGATTATACTTGGTTTAGTCCTGGTTACTTGTGGGGTGTCCAGTTACACCTGATGTAGTCCTGGTTTAGTCCTGGTTTGGTCCTGGTTTAGTCTTGGTATGGACCTGGTTTTTCCCTAGGTTAGTCCAGGGTTAGTCCTGAGTTAGTCCTGGGTTAGACCTGGTTTAGTTCTAGTTTAGTACTACTCTTACTAGTAGTACTAAACACTTCTCTTAGTGTTCCCAGTCTGCAATGGTCCTGGTTTAGTCCTAGGTTAATCCAGGGTTAGACTTAGTTTTATCCTGGGTTAGACCTAGTTTAGTCCTGGGTTAGATATGGTTAAGTCCCTCTTGGCTAGTCCTGGGTTAGACAGAGGTTAGTCCTGGTTAAGTACTTCTCTTTGGGGAGTTGTCTGTGTGCAGTGGTTAGTTTATATCAGAGTTGCTTTACTTAGGTCAGTTCTGAGTTAGACCTGGGTTACTCCTGGTTTAGTCCAAGCATAGTCTGGGTTTAGACCTGGTTTAGTCCTAGGTTGTTCCTGGTTTAGTACTTCAGTATACTTCAGTATAAAGCATGTACTCATATTGTCTTGTCTCTTTTCTCTCAGCTCCAGACCCGGCCCAGTCCCATCATATTAATGTTCCTTATGGACAGACTGTAGTTCTTCCCTGTGATGGCTCAGCGTTTTTGGATGAAGAGGACGCAGAGATGTCCTGGGAGGCGATGGGCAGCGACGTGTTGGCTATAACTGGAGACGAAGTGATCATAAGCGAAAGATACAAGGTTAGACTAATACAGCCTATCTCTAACTTAAAGGTTCTGTGTTTAATCTACTCACAGTTGTATTTAAAGTGATTCATGCATGTTTGCGGAATCTCAACATGCATGGGGGGTCTGCATGTATGTCTATGGAGGAATATTCAGCAGTTACCATGGTGACACAATGCGCACTTTAGCAAACACTGTCAAAAAGGGTTTAAGATAAGTCTGAAAAGTCAAGAAAAAATATAAAATGCATTTAAACAACACATTTTCAGGAGCCTGTGATCAATACGATCATTCACGGTCTTGTTTAGGGTTTGATTTTCAACAAAAAGGTGAGAGTGACTGACTGAAAAACTGTTTGCTAATGCTAGCTAGCTTGTGACTGTAATGTCATTTCAGAGGGACTTGTTTAACAGTAAAAAATCTGCTCATCAGTTGTAGTTCCAGATTGTGTTAAAACAAAGCTCAGATTAAAGTCTAAGTCTGCTTCAGACAGAGCAGTGCCTCTAGTTAGCATCACACCCCAGGTAACGATGGCATATGGTAAAATCCTGTAGTTGTGTGATGTCGAATAACTGCGTTGTCTGCAGGGCCGTGTGCGTCTGTCCTCAGAGCCCACAGGAGGAGACTGGTCCGTGGTGCTGGACTCAGTGATGCTCAGTGACACAGACATGTACGAGTGCATCTGGAGAGGCAGGAGGACTCTGTCCACTGTGTGGCTCACTGTGGAACGTAAGAACACTCACTACTAGGGCCGCACCACGTGTCGCACTTGAATCAAAGCCGCATTTATCAAGTTGCAAAGGCTGTAATTATGTAGATAACAGAATGCAGTGTTGAATGATACTAAATTAAAACTCAATTTTGATACTAAGGAATAGACTTGATACTTAATACTGATTCTGACACCACGAATAAAAAACACTCTTTACTTAGACAATGCAACGTGATTTTCAACGTTAAATGGTACTGTCTTTTATATTACTGTGTGGTCTTATATCTGTGTGATCCGTCAGTGGTCCAGGTACGTTCCATACTAAAGATCATTCTAAAGCTGTTCAGGTAAGGTTTGACTGTGTCCTCTGAATGTGACTTTTTAGTATCGAAAGCTGCTCAAATGAGCATCTAGTTTCTGATTTTCGATACTTTTGACAACCCTAATAGAATGTCCTCTGCAAAGAACAAAATATCCTGTGTTATATATAAAATAAAATCTTGTAGTTTAGACCTCTACAAACATGTTGTGGAATGCATCAGATTTTTCAGTTCATTTTTTTCAGTTCTGTTTAATTAGTTTCAGTTTTATACAGGATGTTTCATGTAACATAATTTGCTGTTGCTATATGACCAAAACAGGCAGAAGAAAAATCCCCAATACATGCATCTGTTTACATTACATACAAGTTACTTTACTGACATTGCAAATATTAATAAAATAATCTAAAGTTTTGGACCAACGCCAAAGCCTTTTGTTATTCCACATGTTATAGTTTAAAGTTCAGAAACTGTATTGTTAAGTTGAACACATTGTTGTGGATTTTCCAGATAATAATAATTGTCTATGGACAGTAGTGTCAGAAGTACATTTTAAATCAATGTCTATGCTTATTGAAAATTCATCTTTGTCCAGAGCAGCGCTGACCTCCTCGATCGTGTTCAGAACTGCATATGTGCCTGTTAGTTTTTCTCTAAATCCATGTTGTTGTTGACATAGCAGTTGTTGGTTTCTTTCCAAAAAAGCATTTAGTTTCTAAGAAAAATCTTTTTCCAGATTTTTGAAAACTGAGGAAGGAGAGATCTTGTTCTGTAATTTTCCATGAGTTGTTTCCATTTTTGAAAAGTGGAAATATGTGTTTTGGTTTATCGGGTCATATTTTAGTCTTCTCTAAGATGTTAATGCTCCAGGACTTGTTTACAATGTGCACTTTTTAAACACAGTATTGCAAATCTGTCCAGCCCTGCGCCCAGTGGGATTCAATTATTCTACCTCCAACAACCTTTCTGACACCTGCTTTTTTAGGAACAGGAACTCAGCTCAATTTAAATCAAATTATGTCCTAAATTATGTTTCTAACACGTTTTTTAATTATTTTTCCTGGTCATCAGGTCCGGAGGTGGACTCAGTTTTGGAGGTGTACACCCATAATGCATCAGTGACTCTGCCCTGTTACTTGGACCTGCCCAGAAACCTTCCCCCCAAAGATCTCAACGTTTGGTGGGAGAAAGACGGAGTGGTCCTAATCGAAAGGAGCAAAAATGAGGTAGAAGAGAAGAAAACAGGGCTGGACCTGTCATTTTGAAATGAAACTGTTAAAAAGGTTGAACTTTATTAAAGAGGGGGTATTATTGCTTTCTACCATGTTACAACGTTGTTCCCTCATCAAAACATGCCTGAAGAGGTTTTAGATGTCATCCACGCACGTTTGAGTATTTTAGTGATCTCTCCTGGGGCCTGTGTGAACTCTTCTTACACTTAGCTGTAAGATTCTGTGCAATGCTCCGCCCACAAGCCTCTGTCACCCGCCACACGACAATTCTCCTGATAAATTGTGCATTCGTTTCATAAAAAAAAACTGATACTACAAACTGATAATACTTGTTAATGCGTTGTTTTCATCTAATACAGCATTTTCAAAACAATAAAAGGTAAAAGGTAATCTCTTTTTAAACTGAGATGTGCTGTCATTAAAAAAAAGGAAATTGTAAACTCTTTTAATATTATCCTTACTCATTATGTCATTGTTCTTTTGTAGATCAGTGTCGATGCCGATGAATTGTACTGGCACACACTTGACTCAGACTTCAGTTTTTTAGATCCACAAAACACTGACAAGTTTCCTCTTACCTTGACACAACATATGCGCCTTGTGCTGCCCGGGGAGTACAACTGCTGGTACCGGACCAAGTAAGATCTGCTTTAGATGTATTTAAAGGCTCTGTACCTGATTTTGTCTTAAAAATGTAAAAAAAAAAAAAAAAAAAACAACAAAAAAAACGGAACTAGCTCATTTTAAACTGTTCACTGCAGTGGTCCAAAGTTATTCCTCACTTACCTTATGTATTCAGAGCATCCTAATTATTCACAGTGATGAGTTTATAAGCGCTTTTCACAACTTTCAGAGGCAGAGTTTTGACACCGCAGTAAAGCTAACGAGAACTTGCATGCTAACAGCGCACTTCCTGATTAGCAGACAATAAAACGCTTTATAATTAGATGCAGACAGAACACAGCAAACTTATTTTGACGTCAAGAGCTGAAAAATTGTGCTCAAATACACAATGTGCTATTAGCATGCTAGTTGTCGTTAGTTTTACAGTGACATAAACTCTGCTCTGGTCTTCAACAGCTATGAAAACCATTTAAAATTAACTGTTTTTCTGGGTTTTTTTTACATTTTTATAACAGTTAAACTCTGGTACAGCGCATTTAAATAGTTACTGAGTCATTCTTAATAAACTGTTTTGCTTTGTTATGCTTTATTAAATAGTTACTGAGTCATTCTTAATAAACTGTTTTGCTTTGTTCATGCTTTATTAAGGCTAATTAAAGTGTAGTTATTATAAAATATATGGTTTTGTTTTTTGTATCAATCCCTTTCCTTATTGTAAATTGAATTACATTTCAAAAATTGACACACTAGTCACTAATAAAAATAGTTGAGGATTATTTGTTGGCTACAAGTGACATTAAAGCACTTTTTACTTTTATTTTGACTTACTTTTTATTTGATTTTACAGGGAGTCAGAAGAGGAAAGGCCCGGCATACCTGGAACTATCAACGTCATTTTAAAGGGGACGTTTGATGTTGATAACCTTGGTAAATCACAACAGTTGAAATATATTTTACTTTCAAAATAACACATTAACACATCAATTTTATTCTATTAGACAATTATACAGAAAACTCCACAGATGAATGGGGCAGTGCTGTGTTTTGGCCCACACCTTTTGAGCTCAACTCAGAGGAAACTGCTACAAATGAAATGCCAATACTATTAGACACAGTCACTCCGCCCATGGAAGGTAAGATATGTGTCTGAAAATATCTGAAAAAGGATGATGCAATCCCATTAAAAATAAAGGTGTATTATGTAACTTTTCTGGTAATAGGGTCCTAGTTATTGCTTGCTTTTTCTGGAATGTTTCACAGAACAGCATTCAATTTATTTATCACTATGGAGACAAGGAGATGATTTACCTGGGAGCCAGAATACACAGTCCAATATTTTACAAAGATGTGAGTCTGGTCACTGTTGAATCTCTCAGAGTTCAGATGGGTGTGATTGACCGGTGGATCAGCCAATCAGGGGAACACATGGTCCACCTGTATCAAAACAAATATGGCTGCGTATGAGGAAAAACGAAAGGGAAAAAAATATCACATGGGACTGAAAAACATCATGGATTTGTGTAGAATCAAAGAGTGAAGCATTAAACTGTGAATCTGAGGTGAGAAAAATTAGATTTTGTTCAAAATTATGGGTGACCAATGAGCTCCTATGATTCACATGCGTCACTGAAATAAACAAATCTGATTGGTTCTGGCTAAGATCCCTCTGTATAAAAACACACAGCGATATCTGTCTGAACTTACCAGATAAACTGTTTGGGGCAATAAAACTACATTTAATTGTCTGTGTATGAAGCAGGTGACAGACCCTCCACCAGAAAAGTTACATAGTCCACCTTTAATAAATATATGGATTTAAAAAGCTACATGTCATAAATACTTTTCAATTTCAGTAAGTACAGAGTCTTTGCCAATGGAAGCCTATGAGGAAACAGCTACGACTTATCCGGACGGAGGTCAGCTAAGTATGAATACAAATAGTACAACTTGTTTTTAATTACAAATCTAATTATTAAAGATGCACAATGTAACTTTTCTGATGCGTGTGTCCATGGACTTGTTGTTGCTCTGTCTGGAATGTTCTGTGATATGGCATTATCCTTCTATCTCCATTGAGGCAGCAGGCCAAGTTACAGGTCAGATCTGTGGAGAGGTGAACTTGTGAGAATGCAATTTTTCAAGATATTTTTTAGCGATACAAACTCCTGCAAAGCAATAACATCTCTTACAAAGCAATAACATCTCCATGGAGACTAGCGGGTGGTGGACCATGCAGAAAAGTTACACAGTTCAACTTTAATATGAAACTTAATAAAAACAAATGCGTGGGTGGCATGTAATTGATCACATTTTAATCATAATTTAATTTATGACCCAAATAACAGTGTTTTGTTTTCACACTGAAGCTGATCTACATGTTTTAAGTTGAAAAATGTTTAATTATTAATGCTATTTCATTTCAGTAAGTTCAGTGGAAGAGAATGAGGAAACAGCCACTGATCCTGATGGAGGTAAACGAAAATATAAATAAAAAGTAGAAAATAGTAAACATTATTTGAAATACCTAACCTTAAAGGCACTGTACCTGATTTTCTTAAAAACATGAACAACATTTTAAACGGTTTGCAGAGGTCCAAAGTTATTCCTCACTTACCGTGTGTATTCTGAGCGTCCTAATTACTCACCGCAATGAGTTTATAAGCACTTTTCACAACTTTCAGGGTGGAGTTTTGCAGTCACAGTAACAACAACTAGCATGCTAACCACACACTTTCTGGTTCTCTAACAATAAAACACTTCATAATTAGATGCAGACAGCGCACAGCAGACTTATTTTGACCTCATGAGCTGCTTAAACAATAAATCTGAACTGGGACAAGACAAACTGTGCTCAAACACGTGGACAAATCAGATACAGGTCCTTTAACATAATCACAGTTTCACATTTTTAATATTTGCTTTATTTCTCCAGATCTCCCCGATGATCCGGAGGAGTCTACGGACTGGTCAAACTTCCCTTGGGTTCGGATCGGTCTAATTGCTGGAGTTTTACTGGTCACTGCGGCGGCGCTGTGCATTCTGGGACTTCTGCATAAACTTTAGGACAAACCAGGACTCGATATTTTCATTTATGGACCTAATTTTGACAAATTTTGGTTTAGTTGAATTTTGTCAGGAATAAGCTGCTCAATTGCAAGATCGAGAATCGAACACGCAACCGTTTTGTTGAGAGGCAGAACACTAGTGACTAATTCTTTTTAAGTAAAGTTCTACAAATACACACTGTGCTTTGCTCCGAACCACATGCTTTTCCTGACAGAGGATTGGCTCTAGGCCGCTCCGTTAAAAAGACCCAAACTGATCTATGACAAATCGAAACGACTGAATCACAATTAAAATGTGATCAACTGCTCAGCCCTAGTTTTGTTCTTGACACTTTTACTTTGGTGACCTGCGCTGTAGCTCAGAGCATGACGTACTGAATGCAAACTGATATAGAAACCCGTCTGTGCCAAACTATGTGAAGACTTTACCAATGTATCTGAACAAGAACCACAGCCTCAAATCATGCATTCATGTTAGATTTTCAGTTACGACTTAAAGATGAATCGTAATCAAAATCTAAATTTGAATAGTCGCAATGGCTTATTTTGGTAATATGATGTCTGCTTTGAGAACTAAATGTCTCCTGTGTCTCCATGGGGTCTTATTCTGTGTAAAAACTGCTAACCCTGTACTTTAGACCTCTATAAACATGCTCTGAAATGCATGGAAATCTTGGGTTAGTCTAGCAGTTCAGATTTCCCATATTCTTTCAAATGTTTATGTTTAAAGTCTTGTGAAACTGCAAATCTAGTCATCACAATTGCATATATATTCTAGATGAAATCACTGCTTATCTGGCAACGCTGTCCTTAACTCACCCTTGCTCTTAAATTGTATTGGTTTACATTCTTTACATTGACTATGGACATTTTAAGACACTATATTTGCTGCTCCTAAATCTGCCTTGTAAAAATGTGCCATGTAACTAAATACTTTTAATTGAGTAATTTATCCAAACACTAACGTATTTTTTACAACTAAATACCAGAGATGGGTAGTACTCAGTTACATTTACTTGAGTAGGAGCTCTTCTTCTACTTTTCAGAGTACTTTTACTTTTACTCCTACTTGAGTAATATTTTCATTGACGTAACAGTACTCTCACTTGAGTAAAAGTATTGGTGACTCTTTGGAGTACATTGGCACGTATAATATTTAGGCTTGTGTAAGTCGATGCTTTGTCTATCACATTATAAATTCCATGTATATTTATAGCGTGTGTTAAGGTATCTGAGTGCATAGCTTACAAGTACAAGTCAATGGGTCCACACTTCTCACTGTTAATATATGCATTTAAAGGTACACTATGTAACTTTTCTGGTGGATTTCTAGTGTCCAGGGTGATGTTATTATTGCCTGGAATGTTCCACTTTATGGCATTAAACTTATCAATGTTACTGGTACTGTAATTAATCGCATTTTAACACTATAACTTTGGTGGATTATTACTTTATTATGTTAAGAAAACAGTTTATTCTGTCTTATATTCTTCTGGTTTTCTCCAGTTATTTCGATTCTTAGGACATAAAGTTTACATTTTTCAAGTTTAATATATTTGCAGTGTTCTCCTTGTCCAGAAGAGGGAGTGCTACTTCAAGAATACAGATTTAACTTTTTGCTGCCACTTAACTCGTGTTTATCTTATTGTATCTGATAAACTAGAAGCAGCGCAAATGTATGACTTCTGTATATAAACAGATATTTATAAAATGTTTTCTCAAAATTACAAATTGTTCTTTTTGCATGCCTTTTAAACAGTGGTGGAAGAAGTACTCAATTTTGGAAAAAAAATACTCAAGTAAAAGTAAAAATATCACATGAAAAAATCTATTTAAGTAAAGGTATTAAAGTACCCCTTTAAAATGTACTTAAAGAGTAAAAAGTTAAAGTATTTTGCACAGATTTTGAGATCTAATAAGGCTTCAAATGTAGTGAGAACTGTTTTTATTTGTATATTTTTGTTTGCTCAAACTATGAACACGTAAAAAATAAACCCCACAGCAGGTCTCAAATAATAAAAAATACTCTTACTTTTCAGTCCTGTTCAAAATATAGTGGAGTAAAAGTAAAAAGCATCCACTTTAAAATGTACTCAAGTAAAGTACAGATACCTAAAATGTGTACTTAAGGACAGTACTTTACTACTTTTACATTCTTACTTTCCACCACTGCTTTTAATGATTTTGTAACAAGAAACAAGTGTTGTTACGATACTAAAATTTCATAACGATTTTGATACTAAGGAATAGGCCTGATACTCAACACAGATTGTGATTCCACGATGATAATAAAAAACACTCCTTCTTTAGACAATAGAATGTGATTTTCAACATTAAATGGCAGTACTTTCTTTTATATTCCCATGTGGCCTTATATCTGTGTAATCCCTCAGTCGTCCAACCTGGGGTACGGGGCCCCCTGGTGGTACGTGAGCACTTACCAGGGGATACTTGGAATTATTTCAGATTTAAAAGAAAGATGCTAATACATTTTACATCCTCAAGAAAGTTTCTGTTGGATAATTTTATCATAAATTGTATTAACACAAGAAAATATAATAGTTATAATTGGAAATGCACTAGTAAACAAATGTATAATTACTAAAGAAAGTAGTAAGTAGTAGTACTCAAAGAAGTAGGGGATACTTGAGACATATTACCATAGTGGTCCATGGGCGTGTACTAGTCTATGTGTCTTATACTTGTGAAAGATGCAGCTCAAGATCATTCAAAGTTACTCAGGAAAGGTTCATGTCTGTCCTGTGGATGTGTTAGTATCGATACCTGTTCAAATGAGTATCTAGTTTCAATACCAGTTTTATTATCGATTAGTATCAGATTTTTGATACTTTTAACAACCCTAATACTTACACATTATATGTTGTTTTCTTGGTCTTGGTTCAGTAGTGGTCCATATGTCTCTCCTCCCTTTTGCCCCCAGTCCCTCCTCTCTCCTTCTCTTGAGTTTTTCTTTCTTTTTTGAACACTTTTCTGGGTTCAGACTCAGAATGGAGCAGACCAGTGAACATCCAATGGTTTTCTCTGTCAAAGTCTACTGTTTACAAGAGGTAAGACACATTTTATCATTATATTGTGTGTGTTATGTTATTTATGTAGGCTATAGTTATTTACTTAAGTAACCTGTAAATAAGTTGTACTTCTCTTACTACTTTTACTCGAGGAATATTATTTTGAGGTAACTACTGTAAGGTGAAGGTAAAGGTTTTGGTTTAACTCTACAAGTGAAATATTGGCGGAATATTGAACAAGTTTGTATTTCTTATTCTTATTTTTTAAAACATAATAAATTTGGGGTTTTTTTTACCCTTTTTAAAACAAAGTTAATATTTCAGTTCAAATTCTTAAGTACTTTTTATGCCCCTCTACCAACTTCTGCAGATGTCACAGTGCTGATTTGGCCCATTTAGTTCTATTTTGCTTATGTTTGTGTGAACTTATTTCCAGAAAGTGCTGAGCATGTTGAGGTCATGTTTTTTAGGAGATGCCGGACCACAGTGAGGTGAATGCAGATCTACAGTTCAAAATAAACAAACTCAACGGCCAAGATCTGTCCCTGTGTTTGGCATCTGCAGCAGAGAATGGACTCCTCTCTGTAGAAGACGGTGAGAACATCATAAACATCATCTTAAGAACAATAACAGTCAAACATTTTAATAGAAATACTGTTTTTGGTACATTGGCACAATGGGCCGAGAGTAGCTCAGTTGGAGTGTATAAAAATCCATAGTAAAAGAAAAATTCTAATCTGTCAACTGGACAAAAGATAAACAGATATAAGGCAGTGTCCAGCAGCAATCTGACCAGAACTGAAGAAGCGGCTTGGATGAGCAGAGACACGTCTTCACTCCTACAACTTTTTGTCCAGTTGACAGGTTTGAATTTTTCTTTTACTATGGATCAGACCGAGACTGAGGCATTACACAGACACTACTCCATGTTGTTGAGATGTTATGGTGCCATCACCTGCTTTTTTATGTGGAGAACTTGAAGTTTAATGCCATACTGTTTTTGTTCATATTTTTCAGGAAACAACATTCCACTTTTCCAGTTTCCCATTTCCAAGCAGTTGGACTGTTGTCAGGCTGGGAGTCAATCCTTCGTCATCACATTTGAGAAACACAGCTACATTCTACAATTCAAAACTAAAACAGGTTTGTACTATAAGGTTTATGATCATTTTACGTAAAGATGCACTATGTAACTTTTCTGGTGGAGGATCTGCCACCTGCTTGTCTCCATGGTGATGTTTTTGCTTTGCCTCAAATGCCTTACTGTGGAACATTCCAGGCAAAGCAATAACATCTCCATTAGACAAGCAGGTGACAGACCCGCCACCAGAAAAGTTACACAGTGCATCTTTAAAGTAAATATAGTTTTAATAATGATGTTTTCTTTGTGTCAGATATGAAGATATTTCAACAGCATCTGAGGAGACAAGACGATAAAACTATTGGTGAAGGAGATAGGAAAGGAAACAAGGAAGTAGGACCTAGGAGACACTTGAGACCAGAAACTTCTCCTTTAAACTGTTACGAGGTAAATTTACACAAAATGTTTAATGGGGAATAGAGTTGGAATAGATTTTGTTATAAAGTGGCAAACAGACCTGGAGTTGTCTTTTGTTTTGTTCACTCATTTTTATTATTAGTCTGTCTACATCTCCAAAGATCAAAATGCTCTGTTCCACCTTGTGATGTCAAGTTCAGTAGAAATTGGCAATTCCAGGGCTGAAATTATCCAAAGATTCTAGTGAAGGTGTATGGAGTTTAAAAACACAGTGGAGCACTTCACACATGACATCACACGGTGGAACAGAGTGTTTTCCGTTTCAGAGAAGAACTCAGCCTAAATCTACAGGGTGTGAATGAAACAAAACACAGCTCCAGGTATGTCTGGAATAAGGAAACAACATTATAACATAGATCAGAAAACAGCGTAATATGGGCCCTTTAAGGTGGTATGTGTGATTTAAGGTGGTATTTTTGTTCCTTCAGTTCCACAGTTGTCTTTCGCAGCAGCAGAGCCTCCTACAGGACTACGGCCGAACAGCCACGTATCACAAAGCCATTCTGCAAAATGAAATGGACTTCAAGGACAAGGTACAGACTACTTTAAATATAATAATACAATACTATATTATTTTCTCTTGATTTAACAGGGCACTGCATACTTTTTTTTCTTTGTAGAGATGTTGTTTTGCTACACACTGCACCTTTAAAAATAAGTAGTATGTAAACAAACAGTGAATGCTCATATAATATTCTTTACCTTTCAAATGTCCAATATTTCTAATTAGAGTATTGCTTCTGGTTTGAAACTCTGATTCCCCATGTTTAGTCCTGACTCTGGGCACCAGCAGGAGGCCGGTCCCTGAAGTCCTCAGAGTGTGAGATGGTTCATGTGGCAGTAACATAGTACTAGCACCAAAGTACAGTAAAGTTCTCTGAGCCACAGGAGCCAGTGCAGAGACCTGAGCGTTGTGGATGTACGCGGCTGTCT
>KN471400.1:27663-43695 GCA_000787095.1 Periophthalmodon schlosseri | reverse complement strand
AGTACCAGTTATTTTTAAAACCTCAAAGCATTTGCACTGTCAGCTTCACTGCTGTTGTCTGCAGGTGTATTATTGTTTTTTAGCATTTCAGAGCTGATTTATTTCCACATAAAGAGGCCTAGTCTCATTAAAAAATAATCAGACTTGGCCTGTTCACACTGACATGGAAAAACCTGATCAGGTCATATTTGGGCAAAATGAGACTGGACCTGCAGCGTGAGCACAGCCTCATATGCACTGCCTAAACAAAGTGCACAGAACCCTCACTGCACTAGAACAATTTAGAACAGTTCTGTTTCATGAACAATGCCCCAGTATGTGAGTTTACGGAGGTCAGGCTCGGTCAGCGTCCAGGAATGAACTAAATCTTTCAGACAAAAGCATTAGAAACAGCTGTGGTAATACACACAATTAACTTTGAACTATGCCTCCATTCAAATGCAACAGCAACAAGAAAAATAAACCAGGGCTCAACGAGGGCTTAATATCAAGACTAAACCAAGACTAATCCAAGACTGAAAATAGGGAAAAAAGAAAAGTTCAAACCAGTTTCACAAAGGGACCAGGGTTAAACAAGAACTAGAACTAAACCTGGTCTTAACTAGGGTTTTCAAAAAAATGAAAAATCAGATATTAATCGATACTAAAACTAGTATCAAAACTAGATAAGGTGGACTATGTAACTTTTCTGGTGGAGGTTATGCCACCTGCCTGTCTCCATGGTTATTGCTTTACCTGGAATCTTCATATGGCATTAAACTTATCCATGGAGACAGGTGGCAAACCGTCCACCAGAAAAGTGACTTGGTGCGTCTTTTACTTTTATTTTTGTTGTGTTTTTAGGCAGCAGAGGAATTTCTATGGAATAAGCCTGAGTTCTCTTCACAACTCTGCAGTGGATGAGTTTTTTAGGCAGCCCATAGTGGTAAAGTTATACACTATTTGAACTCAGCATTTGTATTTATTTTATTTGAATAATTTTGTATTGAATTATTTCAGGACACATTTGAAGTCCAGATCCTGATGTCTCGCTCGGTCAAACATCGGATTAACTTTAAGGAGGCAACACCAGAAGATCTCCAAAGGTTATAGTTGTTAAATGAGTATTGCAAATAAACTACAAACTAATGAAATGTAGACTTTTAATAAGCATCTATAGATTTAATAAATGTCACCTTTTACGTGTAATACTTAGACTACTTACTTACTTACTTACTTACTTACTTAGGGATACTTAGACTACTTACTTACTTACTTAGATGAATGGATACTTTATAGGTTAAGTAGCTAATGACCCAAATTTATCAAATAATAACATTTTAAAAGGTGACATAAATTTTAGTGAGGAGGTTCACTACCTGCTTGTCTCCATGGAGAAGTTATTGCTTTGCCAAGAATGTTCCACAGTATGATATGAAACCTCTATTTATCTGTCTATGTATCTGTCTATCTATCTGTCAAAAAGCCAAGTAACAGGTCAGATCTGTGGAGGGGCGACGTCGCTCACGGCAAGAACGCAATAACAACACCTGTAGTTGAATAAATGCAAGATAGAGAAGTTTAATGCAATACTGTGGAACATCGCAGGCAAAGCATTAAGATCTCCATGGAGACAAGCAGATAGTGGACCCTCTATCAGAAAAGTTACATAGTGCACCTTTAAAGTGAACTGTTTCATTTATTTCAGATTGGAGATTCCCTTTATATTCACTCTACAACAGTCTGGATTGGTTCATGGACTGGCCTTTTGGTTTGACTTGGCATTTCAAGGATCCAAGTATGAATGACATTACTCTAAAACAAATAAATAAAATAATAAAACTATTTTTTTTGTTATGTAGAGCAACTGTGTGGATGTCTACCGCTCCGACAGAACCTCTAACCAGATGGTACCAGGTTCGATGCCTGTTTCAAACTCCACTCTTTGCCAAAATGGGACAAACTTTGACTGGGACTGTTTTACTGGCTGCTAATGACAGGTGAATATCATACCAAGAGTTAGAATATCATACCAACCTTTTAACATCACCCTTGTGTTTCAAATTTGATTAATGCTTTGCTATAGATATACATTTTAAGTTGTAGTAGTTTTACTAGATGTTGTTTAGGTATTGTCTAACATTTTGTGATGCTTGCTGCCTTACAATTACAGTTGAATAAGCTTAAACTTTTTTCTTTTTTTCTTTTTTTTCTTTTTTTTTTTTAGACAAAGTTATGACATCCACATCACAGCTACCATTGACCAATCAGGATTCACTTCTGGAAATGTTTTGGATCTTAAAAACCCATTCCTTAGGTAATTTTCTTTATTTTTATTTTTGGGCATAAATAACTATAACATTTTATTGTGCTGTACATAGACAAAATCAATGTGTGTGTATATCTGTGTCTGGGTTTTAAGGATGCCCTCCTGGTTCCACAGTTAAAGACCAAAGCAAGATATCCAAAAGTGACACATTCCTTTCTCATTTGAAGAAATATGAAGGTAAAAAGGTAAACAAATTATTATATATATATAGTATACTTGTTTTTTGTTGATTTTTATGTGAAGCACTTTGGTCAGCTGAAGTTTTAAATCTGCTATATAAATAAACTTGAACTGAATTGAAATTATTATATCATAGCAATTTATTTGACAAACAGGTGAAGCATTTACACAATTAGTCCACTAGAGGGCACTAAATGACAGCTTTCTTTGAGGGAGTTTACTTGTGCTTTTTAAATGAAAACCAAAAACATTGTATAGATTTATTTTAAGTCGGTCTGTCTAAACACTTTTTTCTTTTGTCTATAAAGGGCCATCTGATGACTGAAAGTTTCGTGTTGTCCAATCTACTCATAACTCCTTTAGGTAGACCTAAAATAATAATATTTTTTCGTTTAAATGTTGTTTAAAATATGTGTAAGAATTATATAAATAAACACAGGGCCTACTTAATGCACTTTCTGTTTATTTATTTTACAGCGATACATATTTGCAGAGATGACTTGTAAAAAAAAATGTTAAAAAATTAATTAAGTAACTATTCAAACATATTCTTAAATCTAATCTCCAATTCTGCTTTGAAAAAGATACAAAATTGAGTGAGTAAAAATAGTGATAATAAAATAACATGCAACAATTCCACAATTACTTCTATATGGTCAAAATTAAGCTGTACGGCATTGTCCTGTATATTTTAAGAGTAATATTTTTTGTATTTTATGACACTTAAATTTAAGGCTATGTAGATTAGAAAAGTGGCTTTGGTCCAGAGTTTAACCGTTATTTTAATAGATCCATGGGTTTAACGAGCACACATTACATTCTGAATAAAAGGTAATGGTAATTCTTTCGACATTTTTACAATATTTTTGTTTTAAAATTAATTACACAACCCTATCTCTATGTTTATAACTCTAATAATAGCCTAGTTCGTTACATTGCTTCTTAGATTAATTATAATATATTTTATGCCATATTTTGTTTGTTGCAGTTGAAGGATAGCTACATTGGGTGGCGAAAGTGCGCTTAAAAAATTCAATGAAGAAGCGCTCCGTTCCTTGTAGCATCTTCAGTGCCAATGTAGCTAACTAATCTGACAAAAAACCCACTTTGTAACCTGATTTTCGGTAACTAAACTTGAATCGCAACTGCAGACATTTCAAAGAAGCCTTATTTCACCCGCTCGGAACATTTGACAGGATGTTGGCCACGGGAGCCGTAAGTTTTGACGATGTTTATGTTAGCATGGTGGCTAATAGCAGGTTAGCATTGCATTCAAGAAGCTAACGATGCAGAAGATGTCATTTACTGCATCTCTAATATGGGAATTATTATTAGTTTTGGTTCAATTTTGTTATCACGGTAGCATGAGAACAAAATGTAGAACTTGTGCAGTTAACAATGCTTAAAGATGACAAGGGATGATACCGACTACTTGTTTCTATGGCGAACCTAAAGTAGATTCTGTTTTCACAATTTACGCAATAGCTTTTTAAAAATAATAATTATATATTTGCTGTTTTATACCTATTACACTAGATGGCCCCCTTTTAGTCTTATTTAAAGGTGCATTATGTAACTTTTCTGGTGAATGGTCTGCCACCTGCTTGTCTCCTTGGAGATGTGGATGTTATAGTATTGCCATCTATCCCGAAGGAGACAAGCAGCTCACAGTAGAATGCATGTTTTATGGGGTTTTTTTTTAAGCAATAAGAATTACTGCAAAATGGGCAAGTATAATGCCATACAGTGGAACATTCCAGGCAATGAAAACACATGGAGAAAGGCAGCTAGCTAACGGACCACCCATTAGAAAAGTTGTATAATGCACAAGACCAGGTTCAGTCATATTTTGTAGGACTGCTGCAACTATTATTTTAGTTGTTGACTTCAGCTTTTATTATTAATTTATTTATTGATAGATAATTGGTGAACTAGTTAATTCCAATTATTACTATTGTTTAATTAGCTTTTTAAAAAAACAAATATGGGTTCAAATGTGGTCACTGTATATTCTAGATAATGATTACGACGACCTGCTTTCTCTCTTCTGTGTGCGTAGGCTGTGACGTCCGCTCTGGCGCAGGTGGACCGTGAGAAGATTTACCAGTGGATAAATGAGCTGTCAAGTCCCGAGACCAGAGAGAACGCTTTACTGGAGCTCAGCAAGAAACGCGAGTCTGTGCCCGACCTCGCGCCTATGCTCTGGCACTCCTGTGGCACCATCGCTGCACTACTACAGGTGAAAGAGGAGGGGGGCTGAGGTTTGGCAATTGGTAGCAGTTAATTTTATCAAGTAAAATATTTCATCAATGTTTTCATCAATGCCATACTTTTGCTGACTAAAACTAAATAAAAAGTAAGCATAATGACCAAAATTGTGTTTACGAGAGACTGTAGCTTAGTTTGTAAAATGTTTGTCTACTGATCCAAAACCATCGAATCCCGCTCGCGACATAAACATCACTGGTTGAGCGGTCAGGTCCACCGACCCACAGGTTGGTGGTGCGATTCCAGCTCCCACAGATGAATGCTGTCATTGTGTCCTTGGGCAAGACACCTAACCCACCTCGCCCCCAATGTCTGTGTACACTGGTGTATGTATGTGTGTGTGAATGGGTGAGTGGTTTCTTGATGTAAAGCACTTTGACAGCCTTCGAGGTGGAAAAGCATTATATAAAAATGTGACCAACTGACCATTTACAATTCCATACATTTTTGTCTACTAAAACTAAAAGTACTCATGTTTTTGTAGAATGACAATAAATAAACATATATGACTGAAAGAACGAGTGGAAACTAGAGAAGTTTCTCTTTTCAATCCCAGAGCTCAAAACCAGACCATTTACAAACTCAGTGTCTAAAAAACGTGTATCCCATGATGCAATGCAATACAGTTTATCATAGTTAAAATAAAACTCCATGCCTTTTCTGATTGAAATATAAATCCATAATATGTATTTCATCAAACAAGAAAACAATAATAATGCCGTGTTCTTTTTACTTGTAGGAAATCGTAAACATCTACCCTTCCATCAACCCTCCCACTCTGACGGCTCATCAGTCCAACCGAGTCTGTAACGCTCTAGCTCTGCTCCAGTGTGTCGCCTCACATCCAGAAACCAGGTCTGAACAATCAAAACACATTTAAAGGTGCACTGTGTAACTTTTCTGGTGGAGGGTCAGTCACCTGCTTATCACTATGGAAATGTTATTGCTTTGCCAGGAATGTTCCACAGTTTAGTATTACATTTTTCTGTCTCCCTGTAGAAAGCAGTTTTTTAATGCATTTGAGCAATAAAAATACCTGTTGGTGAATAAAAGCAAGATACATATGTTAATGTTATACTGTGGAACATTCCAGACAGAGCAATAGCATCTCCATGCGGACAAACAGGCAGTGGCCCCTCTACCAGAAAAGTTACATAATGCAACTTTAATATAATGTTATGCCAATATAATGCACATTTGTCATTAGACCATGGGTACAGATAATTGGACTGTATTCTCTCTTTATGAAAATCGGTGACATGTATAGTAATGGATTCATATTCATGTTTTCAATCTGTTTTTTTATTTATTTATTTTTTCAGGACAGCCTTCTTGGCCGCTCACATCCCTCTCTTCCTCTACCCGTTCCTTCACACAGTCAGTAAAACAAGGCCATTTGAATACCTCAGACTCACCAGCCTAGGAGTCATTGGTAAGAAACACTATTTTGCTTGGATTTTCTGACCATAGTATTGACAAAAATGGTATAAATGTTATTGTAAACCATAGTTTTAATTATAAAAATAAGAGCAATGATCACTGATAGTCCTGGCATAGTCCTGGCATAGTCACGATTTTGTCACGATTTTGTCACAGATTAGTCCTGTTTCTGTTCTGCTTCTTTCACGGTTTAGGCCTGTTTTAGTCCCATTTTAGTCAGTTCAATTCAATTTTATTTATATAGCACATTTAAAAACAACCTCAGCTGTCCAAAGTGCTTCACATAAAAAGTCCTGGTTTGGTCCTGATTTTGTCATGGATTAGTCCTGGTTCAGTTCTGGTTCAGCCCCTGTTTAGTCCTGTGTTTAGTCCTGTGTTTAGTCCTGTGTTTAGTCCTGTGTTTAGTCCTGGTTTAGTCCTGTGTTTAGTCCTGTGTTTAGTCCTGTGTTTAGTCCTGGTTTAGTCCATCAGTCATTGTTGAAGAGCTGCAGTTTAGTTGATTCTTAGGCTCTCCAAAACTACAACACAAATGACCAACATTATCATAGATTTGATTAAGAATTGAAATATTAATGTAGGCACTGAATTGTTTTGCTTTTAAATACTTATTCAACATTATCATTTATTTTACATTTTCCAGGTGCTCTTGTAAAAACAGATGAACAGGAGGTGATTAACTTCCTGTTAACCACCGAGATTATCCCGCTGTGCCTTCGGATCATGGAGGCAGGCAGCGAGCTCTCAAAAACGGTATTTACGACATATTATTCAACTCAACTGATAACACTTTATAAGAACTACACCTTAATAAAGCATGAACAAAGACTTCACAATCATAATGAACAAATAGAGTTATTAAGAATAAGATAAATAAATAATAACAAATAAATTATTAAGAATGATTCATATTTGGTAACACCTTAATTAAGGGGAGAGTTAGGCTTAGGGTATTTTTATGAAGTCTTTATAAGCCTGTATCATTCTTAATAAACTATTTGTTCTTTATAATACCTACAGTTTTAAAGCATGAACAAAGACTTAATTCATAAAGTGTTACGCTGTTTTTTTAAAAAAACAATAATACACCGAAAATGTAAGAAATTATTTTTTAAAAGTGTTTTCTTTACTATTCTATAAAACGTCTGCTGCTGTTAAGATCTGTTATTCCATAAAGCTACGGCCTCAAAATATACAACCTAAAATTAAATTATGTATTTTGAAATAAATGTTTAATTTTTGTAATAATTTATTTGTAAATGTGTGATTTTTGTGATTTCCAGGTTGCCACTTTTATTCTTCAGAAAATCCTTTTAGACGACACAGGGCTGGCCTACATTTGTCAGACCTACGAACGATTCTCTCACGTGGCCATGATTTTAGTGAGTTAGCACAACCTCACAAATCATATCATATAAACGCATTGATTTTTAATACATAATTTGTTGTTATTTTGTTTCAGGGTAAAATGGTTCTTCAGCTCTCAAAAGAGCCGTCAGCCCGACTGCTCAAACACGTCGTACGCTGCTACTTAAGACTTTCAGACAACTCCAGGTAAATGTCTTATTATTATTGTTACATTTCTTTAATATTTAATAACCAAACATTGGAATTTTGTGATTAAGTGTGTGGATTGTTTTAGAGGAAAAAATATATTCTATGTGGACTTTAAAGTTTGTTTTATGTCAGTAGACTGCATCTGTCTACATGGCAGAAGCTACTATCCAAGAGGTTCAGAATGATGAAAAGTGAAGACTGTTGTCATAGCAATTTAAAACTAAATATTATATCTCTTGGATGGAAAATATGTATATTTTATTTCCTTTTGTGTATTCAACAGGAAGCTGACACCCATGAATAGGTTGAATAAAATATTATGGCATCTAATTAAGACCAATGGGATTGTGATGAGATGATGTAATCAGTGTATTTTAGCATAAAGAAACATTGCACTCGTTTACATGAAATATGATATGAAAGATGTTTTGAACCGAACACTTACCTCCATTCATTTGGGTCTACTGCCATGTTCCCTTTCAAAGTTGACAACAAAAATATTTGCTGTTTCTTAATCGATTTCAGAGCCAGAGAAGCCTTACGACAGTGCCTCCCAGATCAGCTCAAAGACACGACGTTCGCACAGGTTTTAAAGGACGACACCACCACAAAGCGCTGGCTGGCCCAGTTAGTGAAAAACCTCCAGGAGGGACAGGTGACCGACCCACGAGGCATCCCACTCACCCCTCAATGATCCTGGGGTTCAACTTAGGAGAGAGAGGGGGGTAACAACCATCGACCAACCATCGACCAACCACCAACAAGCACAAACCAGCCAAAAGCCTGCCAATAAGCAACAAAAAGAAACATTCAAATGGACTTTATTTGTTTAGTAATTTGTTTGTACTGAGCTAATATTGGCATTCATTTTAACTAAAGATATATTGTAAACTGCATCAACTGCCAAATGGGAAATAAACCGGTTAAATGTGAACTGTTTTGATGCCATTTTTTTGCCATGTTTACTGTCCATGTGATTCAGAATTATGAAAAATTAGGACAGTTGCCATAGTGATTAGCAATTTAAAATGAAACATCTTTTGAATGGGGAAAAAGTTGCATATAACAAGATTTAAGACAAGAAGTTATGATTAGTTATGGGACCAATAGCAAGATAAAAGGTGCACAATGTAACCTTTCTCATGAAGGGTCAGCCACCTACTTATCTCCATGGAGATGTTACTACTTTGCTTGGAACATTCCACAGTATAGCTTTAAACTTGTCTACCTCTATGAAACAAGCAGATAACACAAAAGGTCCAAGTGTTTTTTTTTAGCAGCCCGTAATGAATAAATGCAAGATGGATAAGGTTAATGCCATACTGTGGAACATTCTAGGCAAAGCATTTACATTCAACTGTCCTACCCATCCCTTAGAATTAAATAAAAATATTTAAACTTAAACATTTGATTTGTTTTGTTAGTTTTTCAAATTGTAACAAACCCAGTAGCTTTCCCTTAACTTTCTCCACTCGTAGGTCAATGTGGTCCAGCGACTTGCCATGATGTCATTTGCAATGTCTTCTGGGTAACGTAGTTTCCTTTTCCATTGTGAGGGAGCCCCTTCATTTTACTCTTGGCCAAGTCGCTGTAATTTGACCAGTGTAACTTAAACCAATGTATTTATTATTAATGCTCCAGAACTTGAGCAGGGAACATGGTTGGAGGGTTAAAAACAAAAGAGGCACTTATAAATTTCAAAATGTTTTCAGCATTTACCATGCATTTACTATGCATTTACCATGCAAATCCACAATTCTGTCATAGCTATAATGCATTTTTGATCTACAACTTTAGATACTATCTTAGCATCTTGTCCTGTTGCACCTAGCTTAAATTAGCGTATAAATATTTAAAGAGAAGAAACGTTAGCCTAAACTCAATGTGTTATTTTGTCGCCGGTAGCTCACTTGGCAAAAAAGAACCTCGGTGGTCCCAAGTCAAATCTGAATCACTGGTTTAACATGGAGACAATAGAACTAAGTAATAATAGTGATACATTTGGGTTTAATATATACAGAGGTGGGTAGTACTCAGTTACATTTATGTGAAAAATTGTACTTTTCAGAGTACTTTTCTAGCAGCATACTTTTACTTCTACTTGAGTAATATTTTTATTGAAGTAACAGTACTCTTACTTGAGTAAAAGTTTTGGTTCCTCTTCTCACTGTGAGTAAGTCTAAGTGACAAAAGCTTTATGTCGACTATATGAAATTATCTGAAAATTTGTGTTTCTTGCACCGCTCCTTCGGATATAATGTACTTTTTCTCATTTATGTGTCTGTCCTTTGAAAATGCCAGATTTTGTGCCTTGTTTAATGTTTAGTCCTTCAAATTACATTCGCTTCAAATTATAAATCAGATGTTACGTCCCCACAGTTACTCTTTAAGCTATATTTATTTTTTCACTCCTCCTTGAGTAATTTCTTGAACCACTACTTTGTACTTCTACTTGAATAATATTATTTTGAATTAATGTTACTCTTACTTGAGTATAATTTTTGACTACTCTACCCACCTCTGAATATATAGAAGTAGGCTGGGAGATACATGCAATGATCATTTTAGAACCACATTTATAATTAGGTAAAAGATTTAAGTCATATTTTCTAGTTGAAGAGACTAGTTTGGTTTTGAATGTATATTTGATCAATAATGAATGTCTGGCAATTTTATTTTTATTAATACATTTTTACTAATTTATTTATTTTAATGTCATAATATTTATGAATATTTTTTAATCATTTGGAGGGATTTTTTTTAGTATTTTTATAATAAGTATAAGAAATATTTATAATTGATTTTTTTACTTTTATTTTTCCAAGGATGACAACAACTACTACCATCTTTACCATTAAAAGTACCATTATTACTACTATTCTGTTTGGGGTCCACCGCCTGCTTGTGTCCATGGAGATGTTATTGTTTTGCCTGCAATGTTCCACTTTATGGCATTAAACGTATCTATCTGACGTTTGTTTAGGTAGCATATGCATTTTTACAGGTGTTTTTGTTGCTAAAAAACTACCTCGCATCCTTACTGTGAGTGTGGTCACCTCTCCAAAGATCTCACCTGTAACTTCGCTAGTGCCGTCAGATATTTTAATGCCTTACTGTGGAACATTCCAGAAAAAGCAATAACATCTCCATGGAGGCAAGCAGGTAACAGACCATCCACCAGAAAATGTATATAATACACCTTTATACTATTGTTATGCTAATGATATTGTTATTATTGCTACTATACTATTAACTTTGTTATGTCAAAATGTCCATACACACATGCATGAGTGTTACCAAACAGGGGTGTGAAAAGTATTGAAAATCAGATACTAATCGATACTAAAACTAGTATCGAAACTAGATACTCATTTGGGCAGGTATCGATACTAAAAAAGTCCCACTCACAGGATAGAAATGAACCTTTCCTGAACAGCTTTAGAATGATCTTGAGCTGTATCTTTCACAAGTATAAGACACATAGACTAGTACACGCCCATGGACCACTATGGAACCTACTGGACGACTGAGGGATTACACAGATATAAGGCCACATGGGAATAGAAAAGAAAGTACTACCATTTAATGTTGAAAATCACATTCTATTGTTTAAATAAAGACTGTTTTTTTTTATTATAATCACGTATCAAAATTCCTATTCCTTAGTATCGAAATCAAGTTATTATATGACAACACTATTACCAAATGATTGAATAGAAAGAAAGTATAATTATAAAGTCATATTGCAGTAATAATAGAGTGGTATTATTTGCTTTGTTTAATCTTTGGTGATAAGACCTATTCAAACGCTCTTTGGGTTAAAGGTAACCGCCCTATGGCTCTATTTTCCCAATGTTTAGCAAAGCGTGCGGCCCTTTAGAGACGACAAATGGGCCCAGATGTACTGGGACAAGAGCAACAGGAGACCGGGGGAGGAAAGGAGCGAGGGAGAGAGAGGGGGAGAAGGAGAGAGGAGGAGAGTTAGAGGAGAAACAGAGTAAGGGGAGAGAGGGCGAGAGAGAGAGAAGGGGGGGACAGAGAGTGAGGAGAGGAGAGGGGGAGGGAGAGAGGGGAAGGAGGAAAGGAGAGATTGAAGGGGTGAGAGAGGGAGAGGAGAGAGGGAGGGAGAGAGTGGGAGAAGGAGAGAAGAGAGAGAAGGGGAGAGACAGAGGAAGGAGAGGAGGGAGAAGGGGGAGGGGGGGGGGGGGGGGGGGGGAGAGGGGGAGGAGGAAAGATGAGAGAAAAGGGGGAGAGAGGAGAGGAGGAAATGAGAGAGGGAGGAGGGAGAGAGAGAGAGGGAGGAAAGGATAGGGGAAGGAGGGGGGGAGGAGGAGGGAGGAGTTTGGCTCTAGTTTAACACTGGCCTGTCCCGTAGGAGCAGTGTCATTACAGAATGCAACAGTCGACCAAACAAACCGACAACAACTTCAAATGACCACCACCAACAAAGGACACACTTAAGACTGGTGAGACTGTTTTCAACTTTTGGATCGATTTGACTTGAAAATTTAATTCAGAAAGTGCTATTTTGCTGTTTGTGCTGTTTGTAAGTTGGTGCCAAGTTTAAAGTTTGGATCCGATAATCTTCAGTGTACTTTTTTTTTCTTCTTTAATACACACAGGTTTACAGGTCTTGACAGTATTAGGTTACATATTGACAACTTATAACTAGTTTTAATGGCTATATATATAAACTCAATGCTAAAGAATGCTATATTTGTAGATTGGTTTGGACAAAATGTAATTTCTAGCATAACCAATAGCATAATAGTAGTAGTCTGTTTATTGAAAAAGTGATTGTAAGTTGCAGTTTAAAAGACTCAATAGAGAGACTTATGTTGCCCAATGACTAAATAAGTTATGCAAGTTATAGCAATGATGTGGTTAAATTTGACATGGGGAAATGCAGATAAACTGGAAGCTATTGGAGACTGTGTTTATAATGAAAACACAGATGGCTACTTAAAATGTACAAGCAGGGATAGAATCAATTGATAAATGAACAAATGTATATTGATCAAATTAATTGTTTATTATGGGATGGTTAATGTCATAACTCTGATAAGTAACAATTATTTACCTTTATAAATCATGTATTAAAGACTCAGTTGGTATACCATTATAAATCTAGGCTAATACACAGTCAGATTTATCAGTAAAATAGGTAAATAAATATATCCCTGTATGAAATTCTTTTGATGTCTTCTTTTTTTCTGCTGTCCATAGTAACACAGATTACATTAGATGTTTTAATTATTATTATTGGAACAATATTAAGCATGATATTAATTTGATACAATAAGTAAGTATAGCCTAATATTCATAATTATTTAAGTTCATTGCAGATTTTAGTTGCCGTGGTGGAAGGTAACAAAGTACCGGTACTAGTAGTAAAGTACTACTAGGTATCTGTACTTTACTTAAATACATTTTACAGTGGATACTTTTACTTTTACTCCACTACATTTTTGAACTGGACTGAAAAGTAAAAAGTACTTAGTTCTTATGATTTGAGGGGTTATTTTTATCATGTTCCTGGTAGCATTGTGACTAAAATTTTTGAATTCGGCTTTGAGCAAACAAAAATAAACGCACAAAATTAATAAGAAAATTAAGAAACTGATTCGTATCGTATAATTTTGAAATCAATATCACTATATTTAACACTTTAACAAATTAACAACACGTGTGAAATACTTCTACATTTTACTCTGTAAGTACATTTTTAAACGGGTACCTAAATACTTTTACTTGAGTAACTTTTTACTTCTGTATCTGTACTTTTACTTAAGTAATAAAACTAGTACTTCAAGTACTTCATTCACCACTGCTAAGTTGTGCATATACTGTGTATAATGGCCTTCAGTTGTGTTTACATGCACACACAGCGTTTCTGTGTTTTAACATTATAGAGACTCATTAACTAGTATCCACCTACCAAAAAAAAAAAAAATTATTGTCGTTACAGGTGTATATTTTAATGTTGTTTAATATTAATAATTTGATTTCCTTATTAATTTAATTTTAAAGATCACGTGACTCAGACATGCGTGTCAAGACGTGCACTAGTAGCGTTGATGACTAGCATAACAAAACACAGCTAAAATTTTAAGCTCTCATTTTAATATTTATTTATGCTCTATTTGCATTTGATGGCGTATGCATTATGATTTCACTTTATTTTACGGTGTTTAATATCTTTTTGTAGCCTAGTGAAGTAGTTAACTTTATCTTATTTGAATATAAAATTGTCGAAATGAGGGGAGCAAGATTGAGGTAAGCTAATTATAAGGAATAATCATTTGTTCTGTTGGTTGTGTTTTCTTTAATACAAGCTTTTTTGCAGTCTTGTATTATCATAACATTTTATTGAATCAATTTGTCTTAAAATAATAACCATTAAACTGTTGCAAAAGTAACTTGTTGCTAAATGCTAACAGTTGCACATCAACCTACGTGCAGAATGACTTTAACTACCTGTTAATAATTATATAACCTTTTATTCATATTTCAAATTGGCCAGAGAAGATTACCAGTTCAACCTTTAAAAAATTATATTTAAATAGTGATGGTAAGTTAAAGTACTTTGAGCAACCATTTATATGATTTATAAGACATAGAAAAAAAAAAAAAAAAACATGTTTCATAGTGGTTGCAAAGTTACTCTAAATGACCATAATGCGTTTAGTTGTGTCTATTAAACCGTTAACCCTAGTGTTGCGCTGGATTGTCCAGACAGGGATTTTGGTGGATTATAGTCAGTTTAGAGTCAGAACAAAAAGTACAGGATAGACCCAGGACTGTACATAATACATAATACAATAGTACTTTATATTTGTGCAGTGACTGTTGTAGAGTCCACAAACAAAGCCAGCATGGGGGCTAAATAATGGAGCAGACGTGGAAGTGGCCTCTGGGTGTGATTCAATACAACCCTGAAAC
Source organism: Periophthalmodon schlosseri (assembly GCA_000787095.1). Taxonomy (NCBI): domain Eukaryota; kingdom Metazoa; phylum Chordata; class Actinopteri; order Gobiiformes; family Gobiidae; genus Periophthalmodon; species Periophthalmodon schlosseri. Next base: position 29,003 of record KN471400.1, on the reverse strand, counting down.
AGAGCTGAAAGTGCCGCCTCCGTTTAAGACATTTAACGATAAAAGTTTAAGGACTGAGTTGTGTAATACAGGATACATTACCAACTATTACTGTAACTTGACATAGGGATACAGTTACGGAATTGCGTTTTGTATAGAGGTAAACTCCATATACATTTAATGCCATACTGTGCAACATTCCAGGCAAAGCAATGACATCTCCTTGGAGACAAGCAGGTAGCAGACTTTCCACCAGAAACATTACATAGTGCATCTTTATGTTAAACGGCAAACATGAAGAGATTGATTGTAATAACACTCATCCGCTTAGATTTATATGGTTCTATCTGCGCTCTGTGTAGTTCTGAGATATTTAGGTTTAAAATTTTAACCACTTGTATATAGGCCTGTCACGATAACACAGAATTATCCACAAAAAAGTATTCTAAATTTACAATACTGTTAAAAATGATGAGCAGCAAAAAATAAATAACAGATTGCAGCATTTAAGTAGTTAGTTTGCGTCTATAACATAGAAGTTCATAAATCAACCTTCTACAGCTCAAATCTCATTATAGTACAAAAAAATTATAGATCGATATAGTAATTAACATAACAGGCCTACTTGCATAACGGAAAAAAAAGGGAATACAGTCATTCTCTTCTGATTGTTTAGGGCAAATATAAGTCAATCTTCAAAACTGCAAATAAAAGCCATCTGTTTTTTTTTCATTAAGTCCTCAAAATGAACTAAACTCTATAAAATGTTGATATAGTAAACAGAAGGCCCCCAGGAACAAGAGAATGTGAATAACTCAATTTTGACAAGAATGTCAGGTAGAACCTTGTAATCCTGAGGGGATGTCTAGTATTGACATAAATGTTCAGTAGGATATGATACAGCTGCCGTTGTTTTGTCTGTTTTTCTAGATGGCCCTGTGAGGAGACAACCAATGGCTTCCACAGGCCTCCGTGAGTACACAACATACAGACACATCAATAATATACAAGGTTCACGTGACAACACAACTGAATCCTATAGTTTAAACTGAGCTGGAGACAGGTCAGAAATCTATGGTGGAGTTTGCTGTTTAACTGGCAGATTGCAGATGTGTTGACCTGGTTTATGGTTAATATCTCTGTAATTACTAGGCCTGTCCACTTGAAACAAAAACTAGCACATAGTTTTGAACATATTGTCTGTCAGCATAAATAAACAACTAATATTATAATATTTTTTCCACAATAGTTCCATAAAGTGGTGCCATTATTCAACCCCAAAGATATGATTGTTGTCAGCTAAAAGAACTTTAAACTATGAGATTAATATTGTGGACCCAATCCCAAACAAATAATGACAC
>JACM01062645.1:0-19837 GCA_000787095.1 Periophthalmodon schlosseri | reverse complement strand
TAATAATAATAATAATAATAAAAGTAAATAAATAAAAACAGTTGGCCCATTATTTATGTGAGCAAGTGTGGAAGTGGAACATTTCAGAGTTGGCCATATCCAACTTTAAAAGCACATTGACCTTGTAAAACAGTCGAGATATGGAAGTAAAAGTAAGAAATGATTGATGCTTCAAAATTTTCTCAAAACACCAACTTATGTCGCCTCAACAGCCCCAATTTGAATTCAGCGTCTCAAAAACAGCACAGACACTGTGTACTTTGCATATGTTTTAAACTACAAGTGATATAAAAAGTGAAAAAAGAGTCATAAACACAAATAATGCTAACAGCTAAACAAACAAAAGCAGAACTACGTATAATGAGCATTCCCCAGACTGGTTTGATTGCATAACTTTTCAACTTCCACCACTGTCTTTTCACTGCCTCCCCGGTGCCTGCTGTGTCTTTCAGCAGAAGTTCTGTTCTGTGGGAGGCAGAAAAGTTTGGAGTTAGCATCTGAAATGTCTCTCTATTGACAACTATGGTGGCTATGGTATAAACTGCACTGGCACTTATATCCACTTACTTAGCTTAGCATAGTTAGCATAGCAGACTATAGCCTTTATATCATTAGCCAAACACCTTCAGCTATTGTCCACAGAGAGTAGCAAAGTCCAGATGTACAGATACAAGTCGCAATCCATAATTTGTAGGCAGCTGGCACAAGGGGGCGTAGTTTTCATATTTTCTTCTTACCTGACTAGATGTGCTCAGAAATGGAGGATCACTTCCAGTGTTTTGGCCCTGTTTGTTACACTGCAGCCTTATGTTTCAGGGAGCACGAAGTTTAAACTTGTTATGCTTAAAACTTTTGACACATTTGTGAGTCAGCCCTGCAACTGGGGATAAAAGGAATTCTGAGTCTAATTAACTACATATAAAACGTCAAAATGCAGGACTAGCTACATTTTTATTGATTTCTGGACAGAACAAGAATTTCTCCGCTTTGACGCAGGTATCTTAGGCTGGATTCACACTTCTGGTTTGAGCCCAGTTTAGTCCTGATGTAGATTTGGTTTGGTCCTGGTTTAGATCCATGTTTAATCTCTGTTTTCAGTGTGAATCTTCTTCTTCTTCTTCATTGTCTTCGTCGTCTTCTTTGTCTTCTTCTTCTGTGTTGTGTGTGTGTTGTATTAGATGTATGTACCATATGTTTACAGTTTTTTCATCCATCTGCACTAAACTGTTACTCTTACTTAACATCAGCCTGTCCAGGGACGACAGGTGGAAATTAGTATTTTTGCTATAACCCGGCACCTCACGTCTTTCCTGTTTTTAAGGTCAGTGCCAGACCATGCGCGCTCCGTTCACGGCCGATCTCCATGGAAACGCCGGAAACGCAGGGCACGTTTGTCGGTTTTGTCCGTGGGGCGCATGAAATGGTACAGGCCTTGTCGCGCCGGAAGTGACGCAAGTTTCCTTCAAATGTGGCCGACGAAGTGTGCAGTGAATTCCTTGTCGCGCCGGAAGTGACGTAAGTTTCCTTCAAATGCAGAGACGCGGCAAATGTACCTAGAGAAGCCGCCGCAGTCTCGCATCTGTGTTGCATTCGGGACGTTTACGCTGCTTTTGCTGTAAGTTTATGCTGTGTTAACTGGTATCCAAAAAATATTATCTACTACCTCCGCTACAATGTTTTTTTTGTATTATTGTTTCACCAGGGCTCTTCATATAGCACCTTAGATACATCATTTTGAAGAGTGCAAAAGTAACATGGCTTTGAGACATGAGTGGACATATATCAATTTGTCACATTGGATCTTTCCAGACTAACAAGCTTCAAACATCCTATCATAAACAAGAATAGTGCACTCCCAGCATCACATAAAAGTTGCCTATGTCACATATTTATTTCATGATGCAAACTCTATACGAGGAGATGGTATAGCTGCCACTAGATGCTAATCAGACAAATGAAAAATCTTGGAGCCAGTCCCTTGTATTTTTCTGTATCGTTGTTGGCATATGCTCTAAGAAGTTTCCAGACTATCTTAGTGGGGAGTGAGTGATGGCATTAAGGTTTGTTTATTTGCCATTTGTAATTGAAAACCACACTGGAAAGCATGTACATGAAGCTAAAAATACCCCAAATGTGTCGACTAATTCACAAATATAAAGCATACTGGGCAGGTGACGTTGTTGTGCAAAATTTAAGACTCATTATATGGATTCAACTCATTTCTGCCTGCGTTGTCTGTAAACTGGCAGTGGGACCGTGAGGCTGACTGGCTCTGATCTGACTAGAATCCACTGCACCTCCAGACTGGACAAACAGAACCATGCTGCCATGTTTGTTTATGTGCACTGCATGATTTGAGTGGAGTGTCACATAGAACAGAATTGGTTGAGGACTTCTCCAAAACAATGAAAACGGCAAAGGGAATGAGTTTGCCGCTTCAGTTCTCATTTCTGTTTACAATGATTATCAAGCTTTGTCTTTTAGCCCGTGTCTCTAAAGCCGCGACTGGGTAGACGGACAATAAACAATAATATCGTTTATGGCGATAAAAAGGGTCGACGATAATCGTTCGTGGGGCATTTTATATAATCGGGATAATCGCCAACAAAGATAATCGCCGTTATATCACCTAAATGTGCAGGAAACAAAATGACTTATCCACAGGGGAGTGAGCAGAGGGGGACATAGGGGTCTGTTGTCCCCAGAATTCAACCCTCTTCCTATTAATTTGTATTTCAGGGGGGCCATGTGAGGCTTATTGCCCCGGGCCTCCAAATTTTAGTCGACGGCCCTGCTCATCCATAATATTCTCTGCTAAAGTTTTAATTATTCAATCCACAACAAACTTTGATCATTATCGTGATATAATCGTTAATCACAATTATTTTGGCATGATAATTGTCACACAAAATTTCAATACCGTCCCATATCTAGTAGACGCCAATTTATAGTTATAAGTTTAACATTATGCACTAGGGAATCGGGCAGATAAAACAATGCGTTGACAAAAAATGGGCTATGGAAATAAAGAGACTGTAACCATGGTGACAGACCGCGAGTAACCTGTGCGAAATATATATTCTATGTAATCATTCATATTTCAAAGTTAACATTTCATTCATTTTAATTTGAAAGTTTAAACATTGCTTTATTTGACTGTCACATGCAGGTTCATTGGAGAAGTGGAGAATCGTTGGCCGTGGTTAAGGTTCAGAATGAAATGAGCTGTTCGCTATACTTAGATGTACTGAGACAATACTCGGGAAGTTAGGAGAAGATGGTGAGCAGAAGATGGTGAGCAGAAGATGGTGAGCAGAAGATGGTTAGCAGAAGATGGTTAGCAGAAGATGGTTAGCAGAAGATGGTGAGCAGAAGCAGCTGTTCTTGCCAAATCATTAAGTCCAATGCACTTGTGATTTATGTCATTGTTTCCACCACTTCTCACATGAAACTTTAATGAGGCCCATGGCATTTAACCAATAACGAAATAAAAATATAATTGATGTTATTGTGCAGACCTTTGCTCGAAGACAATGAGCGCTATAATAAGAACTTCCATTAGCGAAGGCCGAATCATTTATCTAGGTTGAAAGTCGATGCTAATTTGAAATGATTTGATCTGATATGATTTCTCTCTGTTAAAGCAGTATTAAAACTATTCTGAATGTGGATATCACATCACTTTCTCATCATTATGCTCGGAGTTTGGAAATGTCACAGTTTAACCTCTTGATCTCGAATCTATTCCAGTTATGGGAAATCTAAACGGTTTCTTCTCTCAAATAAGCGGAAGCAAATGTGCAGTGGTTAAACATGGTGTGTTATTGGAAACCTTTTTAATGACACAGGCCTTTTTGTGTTCTTAGTGAAAGGTATTTGACTAAGGGTTGCACTGTGAGGCTGGCACTTAGCTCCATTAGCAAAGAAAATGTGGGCTGGATCCTCAGTCTGATCAGCTGTATTATGTGCGCCGTGAAGACTACGCTCTACACTCTTCACTGCTTCACCAGATTAAATGATTTCATTGCAAATATCCAAAAGGAAAATCCACAAATGCTAAACCTAATCATTTATAGTATTGATCAGACCCTTGGAGCTTCTATTTTGCTTCTGTTTTATTAAAGTAAAGGCACATTAAATCCCTGTACCAGAATTTTCCATGTATTTGGCAAAATTTGTCTTATCCCAGAACAGATATATTGTATTGAGGTCAAAGTAAGTCCACTGTGTGCTGTCTGCATCTAAATAGAAAGTGTGTTACTGTCCGATAATCAGCATGCATACACATTAGCATGCTAGCTGTTGTTATCCTCACATCACGACAAAACTCCACTCCGGCCTCTGAATATTGTAGTTTGGAATTCATAAGGTAACTTAAGAATAACTTTGGACCACTGCAAAACATTTAAAATGAACTGGTTCTGTTTTTCACGTTTTTAAGTCGGGAAAAATCAGGTACAGCTCCTTTTTAACAATAATTTAGCTCAATGTAGCTCATGCACAAGCCTCTAAAACAAGCGGCTGGCCTCTGCGGTTGTAAAAACACTTGTTGAGAGGTGCGGCACGGCCTCCGTAGCACCGGACGACGACACAAGTTAATGAGACATGTGGGACCGTGCTTGATGCAGTCTGCTCAGTGACCAGTAGGGTGTACTAAAGGACACAGTGACTACAGCCATGCTACAAACAGGCAGAAGTGAAGCGAAAACGGGATTTTTTTTGGATATAATTCTAAACTACTTAATTACACTTTTGACACGCGATGATTTTAGATTGTATCGATTGCCCTGACCGCACACCACTGTTACAATGCCATTGCCTCATCAAAAACACGCCTGAAGAGGTTTTATACGACATCCGTGCATGATTTTATGCTACTCTGAGTTAACGACCCATAATGATTTTAGTTAGTAAACAAGGGCAGGGCGGTTTCACTCTAAAACTCCTCCATTTGGGGCTGGACTTGGTTAACTCAGAATAATATAAATCCAAGTATCTCAAACCAGAACCATCAAAGTGAAAATGGCTTCTGGATGGGAGCTGAAACGTCTTGAGTGCAAAAATAGTGTCCAGATCACTGCTTATTCATTACTTGAGTGCAATGTTTGGCTACTCCACCTTAGGGTTGTCGAAAGTATCAAAAATCAGAGGCATTATTAGGTTTTTGGCTCTCCAAAATTATGAAGTTATTGGGTGTCATTACATTATGGGCTTATTATATTTAAAGTTGGCCAAAATGATGACGTTATGGGCTGTTATTACATTATCGGTTGGTACACGTTCAGTACACAAACTGCTTACTCCTTGGACTCCTTTGACATATGAGTACACTACATTATTAACCTATTCATCTGCTCCTTCCTTTGCCTCCATCTGTCTCTCACTTAGGTGCGCGGGGTTGCTGAGATCACTGGCTATTTTGTGCCAGTGTGTAGCAGTGTGCCCCCGTCGCCCGCCGCGGAAAGCCACAGAGACCGAACAATAATGTGGCAAAGTTGCTCAACACGGCGTGAAATGACTTTATAGCGTTTTTACATTAAAAGCACTGATAGAATACGCTTCTAATAAAAGGACCACAGCGCCCGGGGGAGCGGGCATGGGGCGCTCCAGTCTGCTCAGGTTGGCGTGCAGACTCGTGCGTGGTAATCTGAATGGGACGGGAACCAAATGAAAACTATCACGTTTCCGGTGTTCTGTAGCGACACAAATAAAAGCTCAAAGGTTTATCTGCGCGATTACACCTGCTAATCAGCGTTAAGTTGTCAGACATATCCATGGTGACAGATTATGTTCAGTGTGGGCCAATACGGGAGTTTGGGGAGGAATCCAAACAGAATTGAATCCCACCGAGCAGTGACGAGTTGGGAGCTGTACACTATAGATTAGTGATTGGCTCTTTTGAACGGTTCCTTTAATGTGAACTGTTGGAATCGGATCTCATTCTAGGTTTTATGCATTTTTACACCGATTAAGGCTGAACCAACACAAGAACCAGCACAGAAGCAGAGGAAGCAGCACGAGGGAGAGCTTTTCGCACACAAAAACATATTTGGCATCACAATAAGTTATTATCGAGCTATTTTTTGCGACTGTAGTGAAACCTACCAAAAGAAAAATTCAAAGGTGTCAACTGGACAAAAAGTTGTAGGAGTGAAGACGTTAGTTTCAGTGTAGTTAGCTCCTCCCTTCAGACAGATACAAGGCAGTGTCCACCATTAATCTGACCAGAAATGAAGAAGCGGCTTGGATGAGCAGCGAAACGTCTTCACTCCTACAACTTTTGTCCAGTTGACAGATTAGAATTTTTCTTTTACTATGGATCAGCCCTGAACGACTGAGGGATTACACAGACATTGTAGTGAAAAGTTTTATTTGGATTATGTATAATTTCTAAGCGTTTGAACAGTTTGAACCATTTCTGAGACTTGGTAATTTATTTCTGTGCTTAGTTTGTAGATGAAATGAGTTCTCACATTGGCTTCTGTCATATAAATAGTAAAAGAACCAGTCTTTTGAACAGCTCTTTGAAACGAACGGATCCAAAAGATTCGGATGCCATAAAAGAGCCGAAAATCCCATCACTACCATAGATATCATGACAACCTTGTTTACCAAATAGCTTTTAACTCCAGAAATGTCCTGAAATGTCCAAGAAATGGCACATTCAGGGTGTGTACAGGACAGTAGACAAGACTATTGTGCAAGTTCAAAGGCAATTGTTTTTGGACCTCGTGAATAAAACATTATCCCGCAGAAGCCAGATGGTATGTGTAGCACTCTGGAGTTACACACATTACACGTTATCAATCTGGGAAAGCAAAGGTAGAACGTTCAGTACGAATCCGTCAGGGTGATTGGGCGTATCGCAACCGAAAAAACTGGATTGGAATGCAGTCCTTATATTTATTTTTGGAAATCAGCGGCGCCTGTAGTATTTTTTGGGAAGGTACGCAGAACCAAGCAGGTGACAGACCCTCCAAAAGCAGCATTTTAACGCACGCACGCCATCACGCACACACAAACAAACAGGCCTATTTTAACGTTTTCCCTGGTTTCCCCTCCATTTTGTGACCATTCCTCTGTGCTCTTCCTACAGTCTCTCCTCCACTCTCAGTCTCTACGCTTCCATCTTACACCTGTCGCTTTCGAGGTCCACGTCTCTTTGCTCTCGCTATCCTCGACTCCCGTCTCATATCCGCAGCGTTTCATGTAGTTTCCCAAAGAGCCGTTCAGTTTCGTGGTTGACAAAGCAAGTTTACGTCATCTTCTTAGGTTATGTTTACGTTTTCCCGCTGCGCATTGGGAATTAAAACGTTTGATTACGTGTCCTGACAGTCCTGAACGCATCGTGCGGCGTGGACCTGTCGTACATCTGAGTCGGAGAGAGAAACAGAGGGGTGCGAGAGACTTAGACTGGTTATTGAATGTGCCACTTGTTTTATAGAGTTCTTATCGTGGCACCCGCAGGACTGGAGTCTGAGTGGCACCGGGAGAAGAGGGTGCTACGTGCTTCATAAGTCTCACTGTAGTCACACGTTTAAAACAAGCGGCGGCGCTGTCTGGTGCATGTTGGGAGAAAAGGAGGGAGAAAAGGAGACGCAGCGCTCGTCTAGGTCCCGTGTGTATCCAGTGTCAGGAAATGTCAGGTTTTATAGTTCTCCAGCCCTCCACAAATCCACAAATGCTAAACCTAATAATTTATAGTAATAATCAGACCCTATTTTGCAGTTAAAGAAATGGCACATTAAAGGCCCTATATCTGATTTTTTTTCCCATGTATTTGAGCAAAATTTGTCTTTCCCCAGAACAGATATACTGTATTGTATTGAGGTTAAAATAAGTCCACCGTCTGCTAACTGCATCGAAATAGGAGGTGAGTTATTGTCCAATAATCAGGATGAATGCACATTAGCATGCTAGTTGTTGTTAGCTTTACATCACGGCAAAACTCCACTCTGGCCTCTGAATATTGTGGTTCGGACTTCATGCGCTAACCGAGGAATAACTTTGGACCACTGCAAGACGTTTAAAATTAATTAGTCCTTTTTCACGTTAGTTATAGTTTTACAGCACTGATCTCAGTAAAAAGGTGAACAATTTGGTCAATAATCACTGTCCGGGTGCTTCATGCGTAACTGGGGAGATCCGTTTGGATTCAGTGGGGACAGTGGAGGTGACCATGTTGGACCAGACACTGCTCTGGTCCATCGTGTTCTCGTTTGCGTGTCAAGCACATGCTGTCGCTCTTTATTAGTTCCAAAATCTTGTTCTACATTATATAAATTGTGCATTTGCTTCCAGCCACTTCTCAGAGTCTCATATCTCATATCGTTAAAGATGTATTTTTGATGTGGGCACTGGTCGTCATGGTAGCTGCACCTTTGTGAGAATATTGATGTAAAGATTTGAGTATAAGTTGAAGTAGCGGTGTTGAAGGTGGCGAAGAATTTTTTGCATGTGAATAGAAGCGATGTGAGAGCTGGGAACTTGTTAGATTTAAATATCTTCTTAGTTCTTTCGCAAACTTGGAAAAAACTGCCTTTAGCTACAGTAGTATGTTTGTTCTCAGGGGTAAAACTAACGATTCTTCAGTTGTAGCTGTGTTTTTTTCTGGTTGCTACACAATAATGATGCGTTATTTATTCGCTCTACTCTCACTGATGGTCATAAACTCCATCTGATATGCCCTGAGGCTGATTGATAAAAGCGTGGCCACCAATCTGCGCCTACGCTCATCATTCAAACTCAAGCGAGGAGGGCGAAGTGTCTTGGATAAACAACTGTGTCACTTTTGATTATGTTTCTTCCATTTCCATTTGTAGATCTTTTTTTCACAATTTAAAACACACTTTTTATATTTACCCTGAGTGAGATATGATAATAGTAGTATTGATACGTTGCAGCTGATGTCATTAGCATTCCCTGGGGGGTGATGCTAGCTGTAGGTACTGCTCTGTCTGAAGCTGTTACTCCAATTAGACTTTAAATTGAGCTTCGTTTTAGCATAATCTGACCAGAAAGAACTGATTTAGAGCTACAACAGGTGAGACGGTTTGTGCTGTTAAACAAGTCTCTCTCAAATAACAATACAGTCACAAGCTAGCTAGCATTAGCCAACAGTTTTGGCACCTTTTTTGTTAAAAATCAAAACACGTAAACAGGACCACGAACGCTCGCATTGATCAGACTCCTGAAAATGTGCCGTTTAAACCCATTTTATATATTTTTTTCGGAGTTTTCAGACTAAAACTTTTTTGACGGTGTTTGGTAACGCGCGCATTGTATCACCACGGTAACTGCTGAACATCCCGCCATGCACATACACGCTGAACACCCCCAGCGCGATGTCACCGCAAAGTATCAGTGCAGACCGTCAGCCCTGAATGACCCCTCAGATTTCACAGCTCAGTTTGACGTGATGGATCTGTGGGCCGTCAGCACAGGCCATGTCAGACAAGAGCGTAATTGCCTGGAAATGTGTAAATAGCCTTCGCTCTGGTGGAGAGAGAGAGAGAGAGAGAGGGGGGGGGCTAATTTGATCCCAACCTCAGCTACGAATATTGTGACCTGGCAACAAGACTCATGTTGGTGTGTTGAGATGTCAAAAAGGAGTCGCCGAGAGAGAGAGTGGAAAGTAGCATCCACACAAAGATCTTCATTATGGGGTTTATTTAGCGTTTTACTTACCCGACATTAAACTGCAGTAATAAAAGCAATAAAAACATGCTCTCTAAAAATTAAAGGTGGACTATGTAACCTTTTTGGTTGGATGGCTTGTCCTCATAGAGATTTTTCTTGCTTTGCTCGACTATGTTCCACAGTATGTCATTAAAGTTCCCATATTATGCTATTTTCTGATCTATGTTGTGATGTTGTTTCTTCAATAAAAAATGTTTAACACACAAACCCTGTATATTTAAGTTGAGTTCTTCTCTCAAACATAAAACACTCAATTCCACCTTGTGATGTCATGTGGTAGTACAGGAAGTGCTTAACTGTGTTTTTAAACTCCATACTTTGGATACTTTCAGCCCTGGAATCGACAATCTCTCCTAAACAAAAGATAGCTGTTAACCACCACTTCATGACATCACAAGGTGAAACCATAGACTGTATATATAAATGGACATAGCTAACCCGCTAGCCGCCGCTTTCCAATTAGGAAGTGAGCATGGACGCGCATCCGGCTCCATCGACTCTGGCTCCAATTAACTTTCCCCTCTCTCCGTAACTGCTGCAGTGTCACTGTCAGTCATTTTGATCCAGGCGTTTTTATTTCGCTGTTCTGTGCATAAATCAAGAGGTCGCTCCTGCTAGCGTTAGCAACAGGTTTGATTCACAGCGTTGCTAAGCGCCCGCTCCCTGTTTTACCAGCAGTGCGGGCAGGAAGGGGCGCTACCTTCAAAAGCCTCGCTCCGGATTGGCTCTTTGGTTGCTGTGATACTCGCGGTCGGAATTCCTTAACTGCTCCCCTCGCTCCGGATTGGCTCTTTGGTTGCTGTGATACTCGCGGTCGGAATTCCTATAACTGCTCCAGCCTCGATGAGCTTCATTTGACTGGAGCTGAGGTCACTCACTTAACCCACTTCTTTATACAGTCTACGGTTTGGAACAGAACATTGTGAGCTTTGGAGATGTAGACCTACTAATATTAACATAATAAAAGGTCACTCAAACATGTCTGAATGAAATAAAACACAAATCCAGGTCTGTTTTGGAGGAGGTAACAACATTATAACATGGCTGAAAGAGTCAATTTTGCGTAATACAGGACCTTTTTAAACACGTCAGTCTCGCCCGTCCATGTCTTTAGTTAGAGATGTTTTTATAGCTCAAATATACCTTGAAAAACACACTGAGATGGGTCAACACTCCACTGCTCCACACTCTTCTGACTGTAGCCGTACTGTGGAACATTCTAGGCAAAGCAGCAACATCTCTATTGAGAAAAGTTGCGGACCCTCCACTCTAAACATTACGCTGTGCACCTTTTAAAGTCATGCTATGTTATTACTATACATACTACTACGGTTAAGATACTAGTCCATCCCTTTGTATTTACACTTTTAGCGTCTTAAAAATATTACTACTACTATACCACTTCTTCCACTACGCCCACTTCTGGAAGGCTGTTTAGCTGCAGCTGCCTTGTGGATGGTGGGAAACCAAAGAAGTATTTCTGGCATGACTATGGAGGGCCAAGGCAAAACAGAACTGTGATCTCAGTAAGCGCCTCGAGGGCCAAAACAGCAAACAAGTGCCACTCAAAACAGGGCACAGAGCCAAACTGGAAAACGCTTCAAAATGGAACCAAAAGCCTTGATTTTTTTATTTCCTGTTTCCGTCTCTGCTATTTTCTTGTTTTGGTCTCTGCTGCTGTGGGTTTAACATGTTTAGCTCGAGACAGAAACAGCCTGGAGTATTTCGGCTGGTTGGCCAAAATAAACTCCTTGGTATAGGCTCCTTGCGTAAAATGAATCATACAGATAGTAATGGTTTCGAAAGACATACAGTGTAACTTTTGGTGGAGGGTACGCTACCTGCTATTGTTAGACTGCAAACAATGATTTCTGTTTTACATAAAAGTCAAAATATGGTTACTAAAGGCTTCTAGTTGGTGCTTTTTTTTTTTTTTTTTTTAAATAAAGTGTATCATTTATGAACATTTGAAAATATGATGTGTTCCACAGTATGGCATTAAATACAGGTTGTTCATCTCTTTAAGTCTCTTTACAATAAAAAATTACAAAGTACCGTATTTTCCGGACTATAAGTCGCACTTTTTTTTGTAGTTTGGCCGGGGGTGCAACTTATATTTCACATATAAATCGCATCTGAGTATGTTTTTTCCTTCATGTTCCTAGGGAAGAAGGGAAATAACACAACCCAGGGTGTAAAAGGGTAAATAATAAGCAGCTTTAATTCTAAAGTAAAGATTAGGGTAACAAATGTCGTAAACTTAGGGATATACAGAAAACTAAGATAACAAAAGAAGGCTCAACGAGTTTCAAAACTGGTGCAACATAAATCACAAAAGACCAAATCAAAACAGTCTCGGAACTAATTCAAGGACCACGAGTTTCTCGATTTTACAACGTTTAAGGTTACAAAAGTCTCAAAGGCATAAGTCAAAAGTGGCGCGCGGTTCATAGTCAGAATCCAGCTGCGCCGAGCGGCAGGGGGCGGGTCCTTTTAAGGAGCGTCGGCCGCAGGTGGAAACCCAGGAGTGGCCGGGCTCTGGGATGTCGCACCAATCACACGCAGGGCCCAGGAGCCAATCAGATACCAGCTTGCAAGGAGTGCACCAATGGCAGGAGAGGTCTGTGGTTTCAAAGCAGAGTCAGATCAGCAGCAGAGACGACACATACGGCTGTGGGAGGAGCTAGAGGCCAAGCGCCATAACACTTCATTATTATGCAGTTTTTGGCTGGTGCGACTTATACTCCGGAAAATACGGTAAATTGATGCTATCTTAATCAGACTTGTTCTATTGTACTCAGTGGTTTCCAAACTTTTCACCTCATTTAATCCACCTCTCACACGATCGATGTTTTCCTCAGATGTTCTTGGTCCACTTTTCTTTCTCTCTAACACTGTCCCTGTCTCCACACATTTCTTGAATTGACGGATGTGACGGTGGATTTCTTCCAGACTTTGTTCTGTAGCTTCGTTGAGTCTGCGGATCCCGTTTTGTCTCAATAAACCATGATCCACATTGTGCCTTCTCTTGAGGAGGAGCCATTTCTTAGGGGTTCATTCAAAAGGTGCCTCTTTAATCAACAGGATGAAATAAAAAATACAATGTGATTAAAAACTTTTATAACCACTGAGTACAACAGAACAAATCTAATTAATCTGTCTTATCAGTTGCCTTTGTAATTACATTTTAAAGTCGTAAAGAGACTTCATGGACACCGTGTATATCTATCGTCATGGAGACCGTCTCGCGACATCTTTCGCTTTTATTCAATTACACCAAGTTTAATGCCGTACCGTGGAACTTTTCAGGCAAAGTGAATGGAGACGAGCAGCTGGTGGATGCCCAAGAGGAAAAGTTACACAGTGTACCTTTAATCTAACTCGTACGGTGGGATGATCTTGTGGGATTCATTTTACAGGGGTTTATTTGACTAAAAGCACGTATTACACATTGTATCTTTTTAAACGCTTTGAGGAGAACAGTAGCAGTGTCCATGTGAATTTCAGCGATAATATTTTCAAAAAGGCCGAGTCTGATAAGGCGTCACATTACGATGGCTGAGAGGAACGGATTATCAAAGCGGCAGCAAAGTAGATGCAATAAAAACTGGGCTTGCATAATGTTGTGAGCGAGCGAACAAAGACCAGAGTGTAACGGCCCGACAAGTGGGTCAAAGAATCTCCAAAAATACTTCTGTTTGGGTTTGTTGGTGCTACATGAAAAACTGAAACTAATTTAAACATGCACTAATCTAGCGCTTTATAATATCTTTTAAGAGCCGCATCGTTAAGTTTATTGAGAATGAGTCAGACTTAGTAACTGCTTAACTCCCTAAACCCCCCTGAACACCAGCCCCTTAAAAAGTCTGAATCATTCTTAATAAACTATTTGTGAACCCATGAACTTTTCACAACTGGAACTTAAATATAATGACTCATGTTTTGTCTGACAAGTGGCAGAAGGTAACTAAGTACAAGTAAAAGTGCTGTACTTAGATAAACATTTTGGGTATCTGTACTTTACTCAAGTAGATTTTAAAGTGGATACGTTTTACATTTACTTCGCTACATTTCTACTGCACTACATTTTTGAACAGGACTGAAAAGTAAGATGTATTTTTTATTACAGTTTGAGACCTGCTGAAAAGGCTGACGGTTTATTTTTAACACGTTCATAATTTGAGCAAACAAAAATATTCAAATAAAAGCAGCTAGGGAAAAAAAAAAAGACAAATTCAATTGTTTCTGTTGAACAAACTTCAGCACAAATCTGTAACAAAAAATCACTACATTTAAGCCTTTTTAAACAAACTTCAGCACAAATCTGTAACAAAAAAATCACTACATTTAAAGCCTTATAAGACCTCAAAATCAGTGTGAAATAATTTTACTTTTTACTCTTTAAGTAGATTTTTAAACAAGTACTTAAATACTTTTACAAGTAGATTTTTTCAAGTGATACTTTTACTTTTACTTGAGTATTTTTTTGCTACTTGCGACTTTTACTTGAGTAACAAAATCGAATACTTCACCACTATGTCTGACCTGGACCAGAACAGTATAGATGGTTTTGCATTGTAAATGAAAGGGCCGTCCCTACATATACACGCGATGTATTTTTAGTTACGTAATAGGCAAGAATACGCAGTTCATTGTAACATATAAATAGGCCGTTTAGTGTTATTCCATTAAATATAATCCTGGACAGTGTGGTGTAATTCATTCAGTAACCAACGTCTTTCAAACTGATTATTTCCACGTGTGATGTGAGTGCAGCCAATTCAACACATGTGATTACATATTATCCACAGTCCATTTAATGCAGACGCACACACACAAACGCTGCGACAAATCAAGAGTAAGTAAGGCAATATGGGCCTATAGTGAGTATATGACGGCTTAATGTGGACGGGTGGAGGCTGATGAACAGATTACGGGTGTCAGTCACTGCAAATGCATTGTACATAGACTGATTATCTGGCTGTCACAGTATAACTGAGCTCCACATATGGTCCGTGTCATCCCTCGTGTGACCTCGTACTTAAGGTGATGCTTTGCTGTCTGTTTTTTCTTACGTTTGGAATAATATTGTAGAGTGAGGCGCTGATGCAAGGTGACAGTTTTATATTTGGCACAGTAGTGAATACAGTGAGTCGGAACACAACTTGATTCTGGTGCAAAGAAAGAAAAAGAAATGATAATGCATCAAATGTACAGAGCATTGTTCATTCATAAACTACTATTGTAGCCACAGCTGCCCTGGGACAGACTGACGGAAGGGAGGCTGCCAATCTGCGCCATCGGCCCTTCCAGCCACCACCAGCACACACACACACACACACGCACACACACACACACTGCTTTCATACTACACAAGGTGGGTGAAGTGCTTTGCCTCAGGACACAACAACAGTGTTTGCCACTGACGCCCCCCTGTGGCACCTGGTGTTCCCAGTGATCTCCCATCCCAACCAGGCCCTGAGCTTCTGAGATCTGACGATCAGGTTTTGACAAGTTCTAGAAGACTAACATCAATACACAGCCCATATCAAATGTTTATTTACTTATTGTGAATTAACATTTTTTGTTGTTGTATTTTTAACTGTATTCTGTAAAAATCATTCATAATGAAATAAATACAATAATAAACAAATATTTGGATCAGGCCCAGGTCCCTATAACCTGACTCACGTCAGACTCATGAGACTCTGAATCGAGTTCTACACATTATCAGTCTGAGGCGGCTCTCGCTGAAAACCTTCGGAAAACACAGAACGTCATGACAATCTGAATCTGATTTGGCAAAAAAAAAAAATTAACTTTTGTTACATTTACCTGTAACAGTTGGACGACAGTGGCTCAGT
Organism: Periophthalmodon schlosseri; assembly: GCA_000787095.1. Lineage (NCBI taxonomy): Eukaryota > Metazoa > Chordata > Actinopteri > Gobiiformes > Gobiidae > Periophthalmodon > Periophthalmodon schlosseri. The sequence goes on along the minus strand of JACM01062645.1, from coordinate 4,274 downwards.
GGTTAGAGCAGTGGTCCTCCAACCCAAAAGGTCAGAGGATCAATTCCCGCTCAGACCAAGTTCTTCGTTGGTGTCCTTGGGCAAGACACCTCACCCACATTGCTCAGTATGAAAGTGGTGTGTGCGTGAATGACTGAATGGTGGTGGTCGGAGGGGCCGATGGCACGGATTGGCAGCCTCATGTCCGTCAGTCTGCCCCAGGGCTGCTGTGGCTGCAATAGCAGCTCACCATCACCAAGTGTGGAGTGGATGAATAATAAATACAGTGTAGAGCTTTGAGAGGCTTTGACAAGCCTGTAAAGCGCATTACCAGTAAGACATTATTATTATTATTATTACATTACACAGTTGAGAGAAAAGTACAGACTTCTCCCCTGTTCCACAAAAGCCCACAGCTTTGACCTTCTGCATGTTTCTCACAAACACAACAGTCGTATTGACGCTGAAATAGGGTGAAGTTCATCTGTTTGTTTTGTTTCGTTTGGGCAACTCGCCTTTGGCTTCAGACACCTCAGCGCTGCTCTGTGATTGGTCCGCCGGCCCGATTAACCTCACAGCGGGAGCACGCCGAGATGGACTCTCCTGAGTTTGTGAACAAATATCGTGAGAATCCATCTTGCTGCATAATTTTAGGGTCCCTAATAAACCTAATAAAACAGAAAACATGAGTAATAGGCCATTTTAAATATATATTTACAATGAGGATTATATGCATTTTACGTGATCGCTCCTGACCCTGCCTAATTCAATCGGCCCCTGGAAAACAAAGACAAATCTTGAGACTGAACTGGAAAAATGTGGTGCACAGCTCATGTAGATGTTTATCAGCTTCTATCCAATCCCACCCTCTTCTACAGTGTGATGATCTAATAAGTCGCCTTCCTCTGTGCGACCTGCCTGAGCGTGTGCTGCAGTGGGTGTGTCCGTGCATCCACCCTGCATGTCCCCACTCCTCCTGCCTGAGTCTCCAGACACTTACCCAGACTGCACAGTGTGAAATCCTCCTTCACTACTGACCGGCCACTCGCCCCGGTCCACGCTCCGCTGCCAAACCTAATTAGCACATTACTGATGCTAGCGATGCTCAGATCCAGTCCGCACAGTGCACCCGGACACGCCGCATGTGCTTTTAGGGTACTATTTCACAGTTTGAGAGCGGACAAAATGGGTCGTTTTCTCCCGGTGAGCTGGTTAGGGTTAGGGTTACAGGAAGTTCTGATATAGTCCAGAGTTGGTTTGGAAGATTGCTCGTCACTGTGTAGTGGGCTCAGAGGTACCATTCTATTTCAGACCTACATTTAACGAGGTCATTCTCTCTCTGCCACTCCAAAGCCTGTATAAATGAAAAAGGTCGTGTCTGGGAGGGCATCTGGTTTACGCTCTGGAACACACCTGACAGTCTGTGGCTCAGAGAATAGACTTTAAAGCAGCTCTGCTTGTTACAAGACTGTCAATGGCCCAGCACCAAAGAACATCTCCCACATGTTAGAGCCACATGAACCATCTCACACTCTGAGGACTTCAGGGACCGGCCTCCTGCTGGTGCCCAGAGTCAGGACTGAGTCAGGACTAAACCAGGACTAAACCAGGACTAAACCAGGACTAAACATGGGGAATCAGCGTTTAAGTTTTCTGCAGCTAAAACCTGGAACATTCTTCCTGAAGATGTGAGACAGGCCTCGACTTTGACAATGTTTAAATCCAGGCTCCAAACGGTTCTGTTTAGCTGCTGTGACTGAAAGGGTTTTATTCTGCCTCTTCTCTTTAAATGTTCATTTTATGGTGATTATTTTTGATTATTTATGTTTTGATTTGTTGTATTGTGATTTTAATATCTTTGTTATTCTGTAAAGCACTTTGAGTTACCTTGTGTACGAATTGTGCTGTACAAATAAACTTGCCTTGCCAATAAAGAACCTTGCCATGTGGCCGTGCAAACCATCCAAAAAGTTAATTCAATCAAAATATTTAAGAACAATTTGTCATATTTATATAGCACTTTTTGAACAGTAAAAGACTTGAGTTTAGCCTAAACACAATATTTGGGTACAAAAGTTCTGCCCATGAGCCTAATATGATGCAGATGTGATGTGAGTCACCAGATGGGCGTGACTGACAGGCGGATTAGCCAATCAGGGACAAGTGTGGTCCGTCTGTATCAAAGTAAATACGGCTGCTTATGAGGAAAAAAGAAATGGGGAAAAATATCACACTGAAAAACATCACAGATTTTCCGCAGACTTGGAAACCACAGAAGAGGAAAAAAAAAACATAATAAGTATAGAAATCATGTAATCTTATCTGATATTTCCTGCATGAACCTTATAAAGCACAGATCTCCCTTATAGAACAATATAGAGGCTGAAATGGCACAGGGCCCTCTCCCAGTGATTAAAAGCATATGCACAGGATGATCTTTCCCCTCATGCATAAGCTGCTGCTGCTTAGAGCGTCGAGTCTCACACTTGGTGAAATTTGACTTTGTAATGAATAGGAATTATGTTGATGTATGAGATGTATTCTGGAGTGAAACCCACATTGTTTACACTCGTTTACCACAAACACATGAGAGGAATAAATGAAGCTGCGAGTGCACACACCTCAGCTCAAGATGCTCATAAAAAAAACAGCCAGGGTCTTTTAAATCTACATCTTTTGCTTTCCTCAACCCTCTCACTTATAACTTATTTCCGTAACTTTTTATCATCCACGTTTGGACTTTTCAGTTGCGAAGTTATTTGAAAGAACAGCTATTTATGGAAACATTCGAGGGGTTGTAGAAATCAGCGTATAGGGTCCACCGCCCGCCTGTCTCCATTGAAACGTTATTGCTTTGCCTGGAATGTACCACAGTATGGCATTACACTTGGCGTCACTTAATTGTCTCCATGGAGATTGATAATGGTCCACGTTACAGGTCAGGTGTGGAGAAGCGACTCTGCTCAGTAAGATGTTTTGAATACATGTTTTACTCATTTTTTATTGCATTAAAAAGAAAAAAAAAAAGTTTATGTTTAATACCATATTGTGGAACATTCAAGGCAAAGCTGTTTCCATGGAGACAAGCAGGTGGCAGACCTATAAACTTGACTTTGGTATACGGTAATGTCTGATGTTGTACGGCTATAACGATGAATATTTGATTTGAATTGCCTTGTTCTTCCGTTCACGTCGGCGTTGTTCTGGTACATTGTGCTCCTGTTCAACCCCTGGACATTTATTTGGCATCAGTACAGCTACATACACAACTCAATGTTCCCGACCTCCACTCTTGATGACCACACGTCTATTTCCTGTAGCGTAGCGTCCATTCTGATCGTCTTTAAAGTGAGCTGACAGCCTGACATGACACTGACGCCTCAGCAGTGAAATACAGCCTCCGAGCTCTACGCACGACAGCGATGAGACCCCCTCGAGCTCCACACGCAGTGATTCAAGCCGCCGCAACCAACAGTAAAATGCGCCACTTAGCCTTTAGCGTCAGAGCGTGCACCATGACTCACTGTGCCGCTTCAAGTTCGGTTTATATACTTACACGAAGAAGAGACAGCTGTAGCAACAACTGACAGCTAACGAGACCGGCCCAATGAGGTTCATCCATAGACTGTGATAAATGGACATAGCTAACGTCCTAGCCGCCGCGTTCCAAATAGGACGTGAGCGTGGGCGCGCTTCCGGCTCCATCGACACCGGTTCCGATTCACTTTCTATTGAAAAACTGTGGCCCCTCTCTCTGTAACTGCTGCTGTCAGACTCGTCATTTTGGTCTTAAATGTTCGTATTAACCCGCTCTACGTGATCCTGGTGTTTTTATTTCGCTATTTTGTCCGTAAATAAAGATATGAACATTAATAACAGACAAATCAGGCGCCTTCTTTCCCCGAGGTTGTTCCCGCTAGCGTTAGCAACAGGTTTGATTGACAGCGTTGCTAAGCGCCGCTCTCTGCTAAACCAGTGGAGGGGGGCGGGAAGGGGCGTTACCTTCAACGGCCTTGTTCCAGATTGGCTCTTTGGTTGCTATGATACTCACAGTCGGAATTCCAAATATGGAACTCGGCTCCAAATTCGCCGCTATAACTGCTCCAGCCTCGATGAGTTTAATTTGACTGGAGCTGAACGCTGTGGGTGACGTCGCACTCACTTAGTCCACTTCTTTATACAGTCTGTGGGTTCATGACTGGGGCCGAACGCTGTGGGTGACGTCGCACTCACTTAGTCCACTTCTTTATACAGTCTGTGGGTTCATGTGGTCTTCTGATAATTTATTTTAATAG
>JACM01047248.1:0-16357 GCA_000787095.1 Periophthalmodon schlosseri | reverse complement strand
AATATATATCATTATGTACGCACTTTTAAATACAATTTTAAAGCCATACTGGTGAATTCTATAATCAAATGAACAACATTTCCATGGAAACAAGGAGTAAGCCTTTCCCCAGTCCAAGTAAGAGTCAGATTTGTGGAGATGCAAGTCTGCTCACAGTAAGGACTTAGACCTTTCAGTGAAATAAAAACATCCAAGTGACGAGATTTGATCAACAAATACACCTTTCATTTCTCACAGTAGACTGTATATATAAATGGACATAGCTAACCTGCTGGCCGTCACGCTCCAAACAGGAAGTGATCATGGGCTCCATCAACTCCAATTCACTTTAGGATTGAAAATCTGAGGCCCCTCTCTCTGTAACTGCTGCTGTCAGACTTGTCATTTCGGTCTTAAAATGTTCTTATTAACTTTTTTTATTTCACTATTGTGTCCATAAATCAAGATATGAACATTAATAACAGACAAATCAGGTGCCTTCTTTCCCCGAGGTGTCAGAACAGGTTTGATTGACAACGTTGCTAAGCGCACGCTCCCTACTAAACCAGTGGTGCGAGCAGTTGCTATGATACTTTCAGTTGGAATTCCAAATATGGCACTCGGCTCCAAATTGGCCTCTATAACTGCTCTAGCCTCGATGAGCTTCATTTGACTGGAGCCAAACGCTGTGGGTGACGTCACACTCACTTAGTCCACGTCTTTATACAGTCTGTGGTTGTCACTGATTCATTATTTTTAAACTATGAAAACATCATTTAGGCAATCTTACTTACTACTGCTAAATCTGAAATTAGTTTAACACTTCATATTACAGGGATCTCTAATGCAACTTTTAAAAGAAAATAAAAAACGTGATCATAATTAGATGCAATTCCAATATTGTTCAGCCCCAACTCCAACCAATTTTGCCATTAATCTTTTATCCCTGTTTATAATCCTCCTCCTCCTTTGTTTACCCGAATGTTCTGCAGGTTCCAGCAAGTTTCTTTAATGTTCACGCTGCGATCGAACGTCACCCAGCAACGGCGGAAAAATCTGAAACGCATTCTCAAAGTTACTCACAGCCGACAATGACGAGCATTTGAAAACGCTCTTTAAAACTGACCTCCTCTCGGGTTGTGGGTCGGACAGCGCCACCCGCAGGAATCCTGGATACCTACGACACAGCTGTAAAGGCAAGACAGACAAATAAGGTTTAATTAGGCCTTATTTGGTCTAATTAAATTTTCTATCATTTCTTTGACAATGAACTTTTAGGAATTTTAAAGGCGTCATGAAGCAAAACTCTGTACTTTGAGTGATCCATGCATGTTTGAGTAATCCTGTACTGTACTGCATTTTAGGCTTGAGTGCTCAGAAAATTGCCGTTTTCACCTACCCCTTATCCCCGCCCATGGCCTTTACACTACCTGCTATTTTTTCCCTTTTCCATTTCAAAAAAGGTGATAGACACAGGTCAAACAGTGTGTGCAGAAAGTGTAGTATGTCACATGTTGAAGGATTTTGGATGCGTACATTGGTGAGCTCTTCCTTGGAAACCTCAGGTGGGATGGTCCGGATGAACAGTGATGTCGTCAGGTGAAGGGGGCGTGGCTTGGCTGGCCCCTCCTCTTTTTTACTTCTCTCTTTACGCTCTTTTCGGCGCTCTAAAAAAAACCCAAAATGTAATCGGGTTGGGAGATGGGGACTGTGGTTATATTCATATTTTAAACTAGTATTTTTAAGTATTGTCAGAATTCAACTTGTAGAGATACTAGAAAATACTTTTACATTCATCTGGTGATGTTTTATGGGCCCACTAGTCTCCATGACAATGTTATAAATTTGCCTAGAATGTTCCACAGCATGGCATCATATTCCTCTCCAAAAGATTTAACTTGTAACTTTGCCTTGTGGTGTCTCCATGGAGATGTATCATTTTTACTATCATGTTGTGGAACATTCTAGGCAAAAAAAAAAAAAAAAAAAAAAAAAAAAAAAGGATCTCCATGGAGACAAGCACGGGGCGAACCTTCACCAGAAAAGAAGTTGCTTTGTTTTGAGGGGCTAAATGAGAGGTCATCGCATTCAGAACAAAAATATCTTTTGATAACACGATTTTTGTAATTTACTAAAGCAAAATTTTAGTTACAGAGCCAAAACTAAATCTGGGGTCTCACCGTTGTCAGGCTCCTCCTCCTCGTCTTCCTCATGCTCTGATTGGTCCTTGTCCGACTGCTCCTTTTCTGATTGGTCAGAGTCTGATTCAGAGGCGCTCCCTTCTCCCGAGTCGGCCGAGACGCTGCGTTTTCTTTTCCTGCTCTGAAAAAAAAAAAAAAAGCAGAAAGGTGAAAGGTCTTTCGATCTAAATGTGTGAAACGTTTAACAAAAATAAAATGAGAAACCTCAAATCAGTAAATGATGGGATTATTAATGTATTATTTTATTTATTTTTAAATTTATTTTCACAGCCGAAACGGATCTCTAACATTTGTAGGTAACCAATATTTGCCTGTGTCGACATCACCATTTTAAAATTCATGATCAGGTCCCCCAAAATGTAGATATATATTAAAGTTCAAAAAAATTAAAAAATATAACAAAATGTGTTTTCTCTGATATAATATGTATGTTTGTTATATGATGATGATGTAAACATACAGCCAAGTCTGTTGAGAAAAATTTGGGGTCCCGGGGCAACAAACCTCACATGGGCCCCCCTCAAATATAACTTAATAGGATGAAGGTCTAATTCTGGACCTCTAAGACCCTGGGGCCCGAGACAACAGAACCCTTTATCGCCCCCTTTCGACTTCCCTGCACACAGCCACCTCTTTTTCATTTCTAATTAAAAGAGTAATGAAGCTAAAAACTGCAGAAAAAACACTGGGGAATATTGTTGTTGTTGATATATAAGCCTTTTCAGTACCAGCTTCTCACAAATTCTATTGAAATATTTAAACGTTAAAACTCACCCGTTTCTTCTTGTCCTCCTCGTCTTTTGTCTCTTCATCCATCTTTTCCTCCTCTCCATTTTGTTTGGTCTCTTCGTTCTCCTCCTTTAGGTAAAAACAAGACATGTTAAAGTAAACTAGAATAAAAAAATAAAAAAAAAGCCCCTCCCCATTTCACGCAAAGCAATAACACCTCCATGAAGACAAGTAGGTGGTGGACATTCTACCAGAAAAGTTACATAGAACTTTAAATTTCCTTTATTCTTTATCCCTCACTCACTAGCATCCTTACAGTGTGCTCATATTACATTATAATGGGAGTATTTATTTTTCTCTATCTGAATAAAAGTATAAATAAATTAGGGTTCTTCCGATACCAATATCAGCAAAAAATACAATACCGCACATTTTTCAGATATCGGTATCAGCGAGTACTCAGACAAAATCACCGATCCGATTTCACTCTGTATTTTCCAGAATGAAGACCCGTAGATGCAGCTGCTGTTGACGTCTGTGGCTAACGCTAACGCCCACAGTAGGTTAAGTACAAACTGTGGAGGCTCTGCAGACACTTAAATGACGCTAATAGTGACAGAAAGGATGCGTGTTAGCTCTTTGATACCTTCATTTAACCTTTGGAGTGGACGCTGAACTTAGTAAAATAACTACGAAGAGTGTAGTCCGACAACAGCGCTAATGCGATGACGGCGCTAACATGACGACGGCACTAACACCAGGACAGCGCTAACACAGACTTTGTTTACTCTGCATAATGATCCATGTGCTCCAAGGATGAGGTCTTTTTCCAGGCCTCACTGGTGTTGTTATCCTCGCTCTGTGGTACAAAGTGAAAATGAAAGTAAAAGTGCTTAAATCAACACAACTCATCATCAGGACCATTGGACATCTGACTCCGACACTTTAGTCTCAAAATGTAATTTATTCTTGTAGATGTTCTTTAGAGATAATTTTATTTTTTGCTGTAACAAAATTACTTGTTCTACTTCTTCACACTATGCGGTATTGAACTGGTATCAGTATCGACGAGTACATAAAGGCCAAGTATCTGTATCGGATTGGATTTTTTTAAAAAAAGATGTTTTAAACTACTACATTTTTAAGTTGTGGTAGTTATTTGCTCCATTAGCATTAGCATTTGTCTAGCACACTCCTCCGTCACCTTTTTATCTTGGTCCTTGGTCTCAGGGCTGGCCTCCGCTGCCTTTGGTTTTTCGCCCGAGGTTCCTGCCTGATCTGCATCTTTGCTGTCACTTCCTGGTTCTGTTGTAGCCCTGCCCTCTGCCGCTGCACTGGCCCCGCTCTCAGCATCTCCAGCGGCAACAGGAGTTTCCAAAACCTGCAGGTCCAGGTCTGTGCCCCCCTCCATCTTTATCACAGCTGAAAAAAACATGGACTACATTACCCATAATCTTAACCCCATGTAGTTGCCCCATAGATTAGCGTTCACCAAACATACTTACAAATCTGGTTTAGTTCTGATTTAGTCCTGGTTTGGTCTTGTTCTGGTCACTGTTTATAGTCCTGGTTAAGTATAGTCTCACCTGCGTCCATAAGTTTGACGATCTTGGAGGCGTGGTCCATGTCCAGCTTGATGTCGTCCAGCCAGTGGTTGTCGAGCAGGAAGAGGAAGACGTCCAATCGCGTCTTAAGCGCGGCTTGAGTCTCCGCCCTCCTGGCTGTGATGTCATCGGGGTGGTATTTGGACCTGAACCACTCGTGCTGTTTGTGCGAGAGGAAAAAGTCCTGGAGCTGCTGCCGCCTGAAGTCCAGTTTGTACTGATTGTAACGCTTCACCGCCTCCGTCTCATCCACATTGTCCTCGAGGTTCAGTAGAAAGTCCTGGAACAGAACAGAGTAGGCCTGTAGTCGACTAAAGACATGTGCTGTTGATCGAAACTAAAAGGGGGCGCGGCTGAGGGTCTTAAAGCAGACCTATTCTGCAACATGGACTTTTCAGAGCTGTTAACCATGTTATGGTTTCCTTCTCATTTACCCTCTCCAAGTTGTATTTGGAATGATTTGTGCATATTTGAGCAATCTTAAATCACTTAATTTCAAGACGCCATACTGCCAACCAATCCCCGTTTTCACATCCACAGTCATATGCCCACTGTGACGTACACGCCCGCTGTAACATAAACACTTCCTTCTCCAGTTTTTTTTTCTTAATCAGTGATACTCGTAGGATTTGGCAGCGTCGCTTAGTCATTTTGGTACAAATGAAAAAAAAAAGGGCTGCTCGCTAGTGTGATGTGCAGCTATCCATAGGGGGCGCCGACAGCATGCGGCGCTTTGTTGTGATGACGAAATTATAACAATGATCCACGCGTGTCAGATTATAACCACAGCGCCCACACAAGCAGAACAGGTCTTCTTTAAAGCTACCACATATCTCTATATATCTGACTCACACTGCACTAGAGATTTTTCATCACATTCTAGAATTCGAAAATCACCAATTAAAAAAACATTTTGAATTGTCACATTTCAGCTCGAGTCCTTGGTCCGAGTTCTGGTTCAATACCTTGAAGCTCCTCATGGTGGGGGGACCTGGAGGGGGCAAGTCTGGATCCATCAAACCCAACCTGCCACAGACACTCAAATTAATACCACTGGGATTATAGGTCCCCAACACTTATTACACTTCTAAACCAAAAATATGTACACTGCCAGTCAAAAGTTTGGACACATCCTCTCATTCAATGTTTTTTATCTTTATTTTGACTACTTTCTACATTTTAGATACATACAAACGACATTAAATATATGAAGTAAGATATATGGAATTATGTAGTAAGACAAAAACATTTTAGATACATACAAACGACATTAAATATATGAAGTAAGATATATGGAATTATGTAGTAAAGACAAAAAGTTAAATAACTCTACTAAATATTTTTCAGCAAAGAGTGGTTACTTTGAGGATTTGAATATAACATAAGAAAAATATTGAGTTTAACTTTTTTTCTTTGCTACATAATTCCATAAATCTTACTTCATAAATCTGATGTCTTCTGTATATATATAAAATATAGAAAGTAGTAAAAAGTAAGATAAAAAACACTGAATGAGAGGGTGTGCCCAAACTTGACTGGTAGTGTATATGTATATTGATACTTTGCAGCTGATGTCAACAACATTCCTGGGAGGAATGAAGCTAACTAGATGCACTGCTCTGTCTGAAGCTCTGTGACTCAAATTAGACTTTAAAGCTACCATCTGTAACTAGATTGGCCAACCCAGCCCAGTTGTATCCTCACATATCACAACTAGATCTACGTTACTCCTGTCTGACAGCGTTCCAGCTTTGGCCTGACAGAAGACGACCAGAGACTACAGGTGAACCAGAACAAAGGCCAGGTGAGGGGAGAGGGGGTTCACATCTGCCATCTACTGGTGAAAAATCTGTAAGTTTATAAATAAATAAATAAACTTACAGATGGTAGCATTTATCTGAGCTTTGTTTTAATGCAATCTGCCCATAAAGTATTGACTTAGTTAGCACAACATCAGCTCACCTGTTAAACAAGTCCCCAAATAACATTACAGTCAGATGGTTTAGCCAGCATTTCTTCAGTTAGTCACTGAAGAAATGCCCCCCCCCCAGAGTGATGTCACTGCAGAGTATCAATATATAGATACTAATTCAGCATGAACCACCCAATGCCCGTTACCCCCTAGTGCTGTGTTGTACCTTCCCTGCAGGGGATGTCCGTGTGGAGGGGGCAGGTGAGGCAGCTCAGGGGGCCAGTGAGGGCCTCCAGGAAACGGAGGCCCTCCATACGGCATGTCATATCTGTACGGCTCCCCTCGGTGATCATCCCTGAAAACACAGGATTCAGTCAGGCAAAGCCAACCATACAAATCAGTGCACACGTGCTGGGTTCTCATTAACTTCCATTCAGAGACTGAGACTGATCCCAACCTTAACCCTCGTCACTAAATGCCTAATCTTAACCTAAATCTACAGTGCACATGACAAGTTTCTATGATTTTCAAATTTTTACTTAATTTGGAGGGATAATACCTATTGTACATGTACTTGGGTATTTGACGAGACGCCAATTTTCAGCACCATCACTTGAAATGAATTTTGAAATAACATTTTTCTTCTTCCAAAATTAAGATACAGGTCAAACACCAACAGCTGGAGGACATAAGTGTAGCAGCCCAATCGTGTGTTTGACTATACACAGTAGTTTGTACTGACCAGTCCCTCTTCATGCATTTGTGCTGTACACAGTAGTTTGTACTGACCAGTCCCTCTTCATGCATTTGTGCTGTACACAGTAGTTTGTACTGACCAGTCCCTCCTCATGCGTTTGTGCTGTGGGCTCATGTGTCTAGGTGGAGAGAAGCGCTCTCTCCGTCCTCTGTCATAGTCTCTCCTGCGCTCACGGCCACGATCCCAGTCCCTGAACGCACCACAGAAAACACAGTAGTCATTAAACGCACCACAGTGAAAACAATTAACACAGATGAGTACTTCAAGGTAGTGTTGTCACGATACTCAAATTTCAAACTTGATTTCGATACTTAGGAATAGAGTTGATACTCAATACCAAGTCCAATACCACGATAATAATAATAAACTCTTTTTCTTTAGACAATGTGCTGTTCCACATTAAATGGTAGTACTTTGTTTTCTATTCCCATGTGGCCTTATATCTGTGTAATCCCTCAGTGGTCCAGTAGGTTCCATAGTGGTCCATGGGCCTATACTAGTCTATGTGTCTTATACTTGTTCTGATACAGCTCAAGATCATTCTAAAGCTCAGGAAAGGTTCATTTCTGTCAATGGGACTTTTTTAGTATCAATACCTGTGAAAAATGAGCATCTAGTTTTGATACTAGTTTTAGTATTGATTAGTGTTTGATCTTCAGTACTTTTAAGAACCCTACTTCAAGGTCCAGAAATACTTGTTCATGGTATGTTTCCTCACCAAAACCATATCTGGAGTCGTGACTTCTTTCACTCCAGCATGTTTGAGGAATCCTGCATATTTAATAACTACAATAATGATCGTTTAGGTTTGTATCAGGGTCCCTTATAAATCATGATGATATGGCAACGCATGGCCATTTTTTTCCAAGCCTCGCTGCTGTTGTTATTTGAAGTAAACATAAACTATGTTTATGTTTACTTCAAATAAGGTTCATGGTTTGACAATAAGTCACCAACAATCACGCCCATACACGAACAAGGCGGGTGAAGTGTCTTGCCCAAAAACACAACAGTACACAGAGGGAGGAGCTGGGATTTCACAGCTCCCTCTTCATTTATGCAGTTTGACTCTTAGTTGAGACATTTGTAATTAATGTTGGGAAGTAAGTACCGAGAATACGTACTCAGAACGCTAATTTTGAGTAACTGGATTGTGGTACAGTTACTCTTTCATTTTCATTCCCTAAATTAAAAGTAATACATTGCAGTACTTCAACTCACATTTAGGTTTCAAACTGCACGTAACTAGTGAGAAAAACACTGCTCTTATGATGTGGTGTGATTTTTCCTTCTTTAATTAGTAATAAATAAATGTAGAACAAACATTGAAACTAACACAAAGCCTATGTTGTGTTCTTTACTCTATAATTTAAATGCAACTCGGTGTAGTATTCAGAATGCAGTACTCTGATTGGACCATGTATCAGAATAAGTTACAAAGTACATTTTACTGCAGTATTTAATATTCTGTAACTAAATGCATTTTCAAAGTAATCTTCCATTGCTGTTAATAACAGACTAGTACCTCTCAGGCCAGTCGTCTCGTCTCCTCTCCTCTCGCTCTCTGGACCGCTCCATGTCGCTTCTCTCCCTCCGAAATTTGTCCCGACGCCTACGGTCCAGCTCATCGTCACTGTCGCCCATCTCTGCTCAGAGAACATGCATTTACTCACAAACTAAACAGGAGAATGAAAGGATAAGGATAATAAAGGCACAACGGGTAGAGCTGCAATGAATACTTTTCATAGACGACTAGTCAAAGTATATTCAGATACACCCCAGACACTTCCTCCAGCTCCACCAGGGGGACCCCAAGGGGACCCCAGGCCAGCCGAGAAACATAGTCCCTCCAGTGAGTCCTGGGTCTTCACTGGGAGGCGTCCAGAACAGATACATGAGACACCTCAGCTGCTCCTCTCCACGTGGAGCAGCGGCTGTACCCCGTCCTCCTCCCATGAGATTATTATACATACATATAACACATTTTTAACCAAAAAAAGCAAATAAAAAAAAAAACAACCAAATATTTACAAATTAAGTCAATTTCTGATGAAAATAGTTTATTCTATTTATCTTATTTTGAGACTTTGACAACGAAGCTGTCTTTGTTATGTCTTTTTTGTGTTTTAGAGTGTGTACAGTCCATATAACGATTAAGGATCATAAAGCTAGTAATATTACTTTAATGGTCGATTAAATCGACTAACCGCTGCAGCTCAAACGACGGTCCATGAGTCTAAAGGGGGAAATCGTGTTTTCTATTGAGTTTGGGTTAATATCGCTGAAATATGGACTTCAACTATCTTAAAGGCATATTAACGTTTCTACAGATAAAAAAAACATGCCTCATCTTAACAAAACGGTTCACTTTTATGAATGAATGAACAGCTACAAAACAATAGCATCATTAGCATTTAGCATCATATTTATATGCACCAATAACGACACAATAATGGTCCCTAAACACAGGCAGCTTAAACAAGTGTTAGTATTAAATGTGTGAAATGTAGTAAAATAAATTAAGCTGAATGTTTAAAGGGTAAAATGTGTTAAATTAGAAAGTTCATTTGCAGCAAGACGTGGTGGGTTAGCACAACAGCTAACAGCGCTAACATTTCACCCGCGCTGTTCTCATTTAGGCGTGTGAATTTATGTTTTTTACGTTTTGGGATGAGAGACCGAGTGTAAAAGAAACACATCTGTGAGTTTTACCTGAGGTTTTTGGGGCTTTGTGGTGGAAAAAGAAGTAAAAGCGGCGAGAAGAAGCTAAAACAGTAGCAGGGGAGCCGCGGAACACACAGGACCAGGGTTGCCAGATTATCAGACCGTTACAAGCGCGACTAAGGAATTGGAGAAAAAAAAGCCCCAAACAAGTGATCCCAGCCCCATGCGGTTTGCAGGCCCGGGTCTACAGGGGTGTAAAAGTAATTTGAGGCGGGATAAATAATGAGACTTAATGGAGTAAAACCGTAAAACAGCATCAACTTTGCACCAGTTTGAAACTCAAATGCTCCCCCAATCAGTTTGGTCTGGACCCGCCACTGACTGTCACCGCTACATGTACTAATGAGATGCGTATATTTTAGATAGAATAGAATAGATATATAGAATATTTAACATCAAAAACTGTTTTAAATTATTAATTATCAGTCTATATTTCAAACTTAATGAGGTGTGTTATCGTGAAACTGACCTAAAAAAAAGTCTAAAAATCTAAAATTTTATGACGTGGAAAGTGCCGCTCAATAACCTTCAACTTTACCAGCGACTTTACAAAAACAAAACAAAAAAAAAAAAAAAACACCCGCAAAGTCGCAATAAAGAAGCAGACTTGGCAACACTACAGGAGACACTTCCGCTGGATTTGAGGCTGCGCGGATCAGACAGCGCCTCCAGCGGCCAGTACCGGGAGGTCAGTGTTTTCTGTAGTTTTTCCGCTTAGATCCATGTTTTTTTTTTAAGTAAACCTTTTTCATTGTAACAGCAGAATAATAACAAATGTGAAACAAACTGAACTAATAAATAACTAACTAATAAATTGTAGAATAAGGCCATTACAACGTTCGATTGTCAGGGCAGACTCAGGACACATACTTTGTAAAGGGGAGGGTGCCACAACAAAACGGTAAAAAAAAAGTTTCTTCCTCACATCATTATTTATATTAATTATTTCATATGGGGTTTATTGTTGCCAGATCTTGCTTTTCTAATTTCTCTCGTCGGTCATTTGAAAATAGCTTACCAGATTTTATACATTATTTAAAGTATTGATAGTATTACTCCCAATATCCTTGACTCAATCAAAATACAACTTTATTTTTTTTTCTTCTATTTTTTTTAAAGCTTATTATGAGGCTGTGGTGGAAGAAGTACTCTGTTTGTTACTTAAGTAAAAGTACAGATACCAGAGAAGAAAAATACTCAAGTAAAAGTAAAAGTATCACTTGAAAATATTTACTTGAGTAAAAGTAAAATGTACTTAAAGAGCAAAAAGTAAAAGTATTTTGCGCAGAGTTTGGGATCTAATAAAGCTTCAGATGTAGTGATTTTGATAAAGATTTGAGCTGAATTATGTTTAATAGAAACAATTGAATCAATCAAACAATTTGCTCAGATTATGAACGTGTTAAAGATAATCCCTTCATCTTTTTCAGCAGGTCAAGTATCCACTTTTAAATGTACTTAAGTAAAGTACAGATATCAAAAATGTATACTTAAGTACAGTACTTTACTACTTCTGACTTCTCATTTGGAGCCTTTATCTCATAGAGTATTGGCTGGAGCAGAGACTGTATAGGCTGCATTTGGGGGTGGAGAAAATAAAGGCGAAAGCCCGGGGTCTAGGAGTACTGGGTCTTTAAAACTGAAATCACACACATCCCAGTAGAACCCCACCCCGCACAGATGCTTCGGCCTCTGCGTAGAAGCTTGGGTGGACAAGGTCAGATCTAGTGGGATCTCTGTGTGGTGAAAGGTTTGGATCCATACAGTAGGTTTATACATACAGTTTATATTAACATTTTTATTCCCAATAGTACAAATTACAGGTAAAACAGACTTGGAGACTGACAGGGCTGCAGTGGTGGAAAGAGCAGATATAGAAGTACTTTTTACTGTAATTGAGTTTTTACTTCACTACAATTTTGACTGTTTCTTCTCACGTAGATACTTAGTGAATACTACCATTATTGTGAGTCGTATCAACCCGCCTGTCTTCTCTGTTCTTCACCCCTCCCTCACCTCCTCCTCCTCTGCTCTTCATCCCTCCCAGTTTCAAATGAAGACAATTTACCAAATAATTATCCAAACAATATAATGAGACTTCAGTTTATAGTGGAACCAAACCTAAATGATGCAAGATTAAAGTTCATGGTGTTAATGTTTAAAGTGTCAGTTTGATTATGCTTTGTACAATACAGAGAAAGATCAGTATTTTTTAAACTCATCTGACTCTGATGATTTTATTTTAGCATCATTTAAATAAACTTGTTTCAATAATTTTATGTTTAATTAGATCATCCTGAAATTTTTTAATTATTTAATTTTCCTCACTTTGAATTTAGGATATTTTAAATTTAGATACAGACTTTTTATGCAAAACTATTTACACATTTTGAGGTGAAAACAAATAACTTGTCTTTGCACATTTGGAATAGATTTTTGAATAGATTTTCGTTTTGACTGAAGTGGATTTGAGGCGGGTCACTGGCCTGTTGCATGTGGGTGGGCGTGGTCTTAAGTGGATGTGAGGCGGGCCATTGGCCTGTTGTGCCTGGGTGGGTGTGGTCTGAGTGCAGTGGCCCTCTGGGTGCCTCTCTCCGGCTCTGAACTGGATGGTCCTGACCTGGACTGTCTCTGCTTCTGCTGTTGTCCAAAGACTGTCTAAACATGGCTGCTGTGTCACTGAGAAACATGAACTAAAACCAAAGAAAGTCCTGCTGGGTCTGAAACTGCTCTGTGGACCGGGCTCCTCCTCCACTGGTCACATGACAAACTGTTCTGTGGACCTGGCTCCTCCTCCACTGGTCACATGACAAACTGTTCTGTGGACCGGGCTCCTCCTCCACTGGTCACATGACAAATGAATGAACTGAATCAAACCCTTCAACACCTGCTCTGTTGCTCCTCTAAGGCCCCGTCACACTGTGTCTGCTGCTGCGTTTGGGCTGTGTTTGCCTGGACATGACTGGAACCTGCTCTCAGATCCACACAAATATTTTGTTTTTAACCAAATTCAAAATTTAGAGGTGTATTCATTTATTTCTAAACATTTTTGCTCCTGAAAACAGCCGGCTACAAATGTAGCATTATTTCGGCTATTTATTTTCATTCTGCATCTTATTTATTACAAATTTAGTTTTCTTCCTTTTATTCATTCTGTTCCATTGTTTTATAACATAAGCGTTACAAAAATCTATCTGTAGCTTCTTCCGCTGTTGCACTGGGGCTGTAACATACTGTATATGCAACTCATTTGAAATGGCACTTAGAATGGCCACAATTAACACAATTAAAAACTAGTTTTTAAACAGTATAAGTCCCAGTGCAAACAACAAAGCAGCTTGCCTTATTATGTATGAAACCTGAGACCGCTGAGCTCTGAAAGACTTTAGACTGTTTGTTGTAAATGTTTAGTTACTAGATACTTTATATTAGGTCAAAATGTCAATACTTCTGAGTGTGTTTAAAACTTGCATTTCAAACTGAATCATATTATTAGAACATGAAACACTGGCTTTTTAATGCTTGTAAAAACTGAGAGAGATTACTTAAAGTCACAATTATGACACAGGAAAGTGTAGAGTCCAGCCAAGTGTCCTCCCTGTGTGGACCAGGTGCACATGGACCTGCACAGACATGAAATGAAGTGGGACTGAACCGAGAGCCCATTGGTTCTCAATGGTAATAATTATAATGATTCTTTCTTATAAAAACAACTAAATAATGTTGTCAAACTAAAGTCATGTAAATGCATCTGAAATATGAAAAACAAAATTGTCCAGCAGTATAAATGTATCTAAACTTAAAGATAATTAGACACTAGGAAAATTGGAAGAAATGAGTCCCAATCCAGTCCCAATCAAAACCCGCTTTTGAAAAGTGTTAAATGTTTGTAAACAGAATAAATCATTGCTATGAATGGTTTGAATGATATGAATGTTGATGGGACAAAATAAAGCTTCTGTTGTTAAAAGGGGAGGTTGCAGTTCATAGACCATAGTGCTAAACTGGACGACTTTGAGAAAGGACAGTTGTAAAGTTAAGGCAGTAATTAAAACATCTTGCGATGTAAATTTAAGTGCACCCATTGTGTAAATGCAGAGACCCAGACCAGACATTAACATGTGTGAAGGCTCCGTCCCATCCTCCAGGAAAGCCTCTGTTGTCTTAGCTGTCCTCAGGTGTAAAAGTTCATTATCTCATGGATGTGAAACAAAAGTCACTGCTTTGAAATGTGTGTATCTTTGTCATTCTGGTATAAATACTCAGAGCTCAGATGCTCAGGGGAAACTAAGCACCAGGGGGAGAGATGCTCTTGGAAAGAGACTCAGAGAGACTTGGGACACCGGAAGGCTGCCAGTCTGTGGCCAGGGCAGGTCTGGCCTGTCCTGACTGTATCCGCTGTAACAAAGAATAAACCTGTTTTGTATTTCATAAATCTGAGACTGAACACAATGAGTACAAGACTAACTTGTAATATTGTTTTAGGGAAATTAAAGTTATTTGATTTTCGGGTTGGTTTAGTGATAGTATGATTCTGTGCAGTGCTGTGGATCTATGAGGCGTCTTTGGACGGTTGCTGGAACAGAGCCATGAGGCGAGAATGTCAGTACTGTAACAAATGGGTTTTTAGATCTTGTACCGAATAGATCCACGTGCTTCAGTTTAATAGTTATGATTTTTGTGTTTGCCTGTTGTGGTCATGTGTGAGTAGTTTATGGTCAGAAAGTCTCCAGATTACATCAGATAATCTGTACATGGTGTGGTTAGTCTCCTCATGGATGTGGAAGATTTAGATTTTATCCTTAACATTTTATTTTTGTTTTAGTTTTATACCTAGATGGTTTAGGACTTTATGTTGTGTTTTTTGTTTTATTTTTATTACTATTTTCTGGTTGTTTGATATTGTTTTTCTTTTCACTGGTTGCTTCACACAATGTGGCCTGGTGTGAAAAGGGGGAATTGTAAGGTATCTACACTTAGCAGAGCCACTACATCACTGGGATCTTGATTTACTAATGCTAAAACACACACACACACACACACTCACACTCATACACTGAGAGACACTATAAAAAAGTGTGAACATGCACATCTCAGGACTTTCATTCTGTCCTTTCCATAGAGTCCGTTGCTTCATTGTTCACTTTACCTGTGTGGAACTCATTAAAACCCTTCTGACTTTATGTTTCAGACTCTTGGTCCTCACACATTTGAATATTATTACCATTATGCTAATTCTTGCAGAAAGATTGTGAAATTTGCCCCATGTGGACAGGGCCAGTATTTATAGAGATATTACCCATTAACCATGAGAAAACATTTTGACAGGACTAAACAAGGTCAGGACTATGACTTCAGTCTAAACCAAGTCTGAAGCAAGAACCAAGTCTCATGAGTCTAAACCAGGACTGAACCAGAACTAAAACCCCTCTAACCCAAGTGGTCTGTAATATTTTTTTCATATTTGTTACTTGTGGTTAGAACAGGATTTCCTCAATCACACTCACTGCTGCAAAATGAAGCGTCTGCTGCTGATTCTCTGTGAGTACAATTTTTTAAAAACAGAAAGAAATATTTTTAAATAAATGTAATTTTCCATCAGATTTTCTTTAATGTCTTTCTGTTTTTAGTGGTGGCAGCTGTGAACTGTAAAGTCATCCATGGTCGAGGTACGTCTCAGTCAAACCCATTTCTTTTGCACCTCTTTAGTGTAGTCACTCGAGATGGGCAGTTTATGAAAATACTGATAATATTGTGAATGTTGGTTTGAAGCAAATTTTGAATATTAAGTATATTGTTTATAATTCAAAAATATGAAGAAATAGCTGATTAAACCTGTATTTCCGCACTACTATCCTTTAACTGTGTGATACTTATACTATACTTATACTTACGTTGTTAGCATTTCCACAACAAAAAGACTTTAGACACAGTTGGTATTGCAGTTAGACTAGAAAAGTACAAGTTTATTTGTATAGCACAATTCGTACACAAAGTAATTCAAAGTGCTTTACAGAATAAGAAAGACATTAAAGTAGTAGAGGCCTGTCTCACATCTTCAGGAGATTGTTCCAGGTTTTAGCTGCAGAAAACTGAAACGCTGATTCCTCATGTTTAGTCCTGACTCTGGGCACCAGCAGGAGGCCAGTCCCTAAAGTCCTCAAAGTGTGAGATGGTTCATATGGCTCTAACATGTGGGAGATGTACTTTGGTGCTGGGCCATGGAGAGACTTGTAACAAGCAGAGCTGCTTTAAAGTCTGTTCTCTGAGCCACAGGAGCCAGTGCAGAGACCTGAGCACAGGACGCATGTGCTCGTACTTCCTGGTTCTAGTCAGGACCTGAGCAGCAGCGTTCTGGATGTACTGCAACTCTCTTAACGCTCGTTTGGAGAGGCCAGTGAGCAGACAGGAGACAAATGCATGCATAAGTCTGTCCAAGTCTGGTTTTGAC